>JAECUM010004536.1:0-24433 GCA_016617855.1 Megalonaias nervosa
GTCACAGATCGACGGTTAGAATGTCTGAAGAGTGTTATCAAAGTTGACCCGCAAATGCAAACTTTGATAAAGACTATAACTCAGGGATGGCCTAGTTCACGCGCTGACTGCAATACAGTTGTGCTTGAGTTCTGGAATCACAGGGATGGGCTATCTGTAGAAGATGACTTAATTTTCTGAGGTCAAAAGTTAATTGTACCGAAAGGTCTCCAGCAGGAGATGATACGAGCTGTGCACACTGGTCATCTGGGAGTAAACAAGACGTTAGAACGCGCGATAGATAGCATCTTTTGGCCAGGCATGTCCAAAGAAATCACAGACCATGTGTTAAAATGCTCGATATGTCTCACTCACCGCGACTCCAATGCTAAAGAACCTTTAATCCCACATGACATCCCACAAAGGCCTTATCAAAAAATTGGTACTGACCTGTTTGCATTTGATGGAAAAAATTATCTCATGACTGTTGATTATTATAGTCGATTTTTTAGATAGACTTATTGCATGACACACACAGTATCACAATTATCAGGAAACTGAAAGTACACATGTCATGAAACGGTATTTGTGATGGCTGTGTCAGCGACAATGGACCGCCATTTTCATCCCAAGAATTCACAAACTTTGCGAAAGAATGGGGTTTCGAACACAATATGTCAAGTCCATTACATGCAGTGTCTAATGGTTTGGCAGAAAAAGCAGTCTCGATTGCCAAGAAATTGCTCACCAAAGCAAGGGACAGTACGCAGGACCCTTATTTAGCCTTGTTAGAATATAGAAATACACCCTTGGATTGCCGCTATACACCAGTTCAAATATTACTGGGTAGAAGAACAAAATCTATAATACTGATTACAAATAAACTTCTCAAACCACAGACCGTTGACCCAACTATTGTTCAAAAGAAAATGCAGCAGTCGAAATTAAAACAAAAACAATATTTTGACAAATCGGCAAAAATACTTAAACCCCTTTCTGTAAATGATTCTGTGAGGGTTCAATTTGGTAAAACATGGAAACCCGCCAAAGTTATAAGAGTTCACAGCGGCAGGTCATATTCTGTACAAACTAGGGATGGTGGTGTTTACCGCCGAAATCGAAGGTTACTTAATAAAACCATGGAGAATCTGTCAGATGTGACCCCATTTGCTGCTCGCGTATTGGCTGACCCCGAGCAGCAATGTGAAAACACCCCATTTCAAACAGTTTTCCCTAGAGAACCCCATTTCAATAACACTATCCCAGAATCAGGAGCTAAGACTTTGAGGTCAGATGCCCCATATATAACACGGTCTGGAAGAGACGTGAAACCTAACAAACTCTATGTAAATGATGAATGGATTAAGTAACATTGATAGTTATAGATAGAGAACTGAACTGAAACTTGAGTGTAAATGACATCCCCGGAGTGCCGTTTATGTGGAACGGCGGAGGCTGTTAACAACTGACGAATACATGACAAGCAGGATAATTATTTAGGGTATAGTAAAAAAAAAATGTTAATGGTTATCCAAAATGCGTATGAACAACATTATTAATGCATTAAATATGTTTTGGACATTACTTATGTATGTATTGTCATTATGTGATTTAGTTTCATGTCAAATCTTTATCATCGAAAATAACTATTTCTACAGAATTATTTAGATTTCGTTACCTTGTTTTATATGTTACCTTCAAAAAAAAGCAACTTTATTTATTTTTGTCAAAACAAGGGCAATGTTGTATTATTGAAATGGACTATACAATCTACATCATGTGTACATCTTTCTCCAATGTATATACGCATGCGCTGTTAGGGACCCGCTGTGTGGATTGCCTATATGAGTCACTCTTAGAAATAAAGTCTTGGAAGTAATACGCTTGTGTCTATTTCAATATATACATCTCACTTGAGATAGTTTAGGACAAGAAACACAACAGCTAACAAGTTCAAAAGAAAATCAGACTCGCTGATGAGTATACCATAAACTAAACAAAACTGACTTCCAATCAAGGATAATCAGTTTTCTCGATAATTTTCTTGATTCAGTTAAGACAGAAATAGTGTTCAAAAAGAAACAATCGTCTATTCTTTGCAGCTGCATGCCCCTTCTTTTCGTCCATATGAATCCACAATGACAAAGGACAGATAAGTCTTTTATTAAAATCGAAATGTACTAAACACGCTCCATTATCAGTAATGGTGGTTTGTAAATAAAAGAAACATAAAATATTAGCAAAGAATTTTCGTCTGTGTTAAAGTTAACAATCAGGACACGACGATTCAGATACTCTTAAAGATATCTCCCCTATGATTTAGGTACGTCGTGACTCTGGATTTATTCAATGACACTGATTGGAATCTCTCTCTCTCTCTCTCTCTCTCTCTCTCTCTCTCTCTCTCTCTCTCTCTGCGCAGTACATGGTACATGAAATGTTTTCGACATTTTTTTATTTCGGTTTGTGTTCTTACTGGTTTTGATAAAAATCCTGATATAAAGATATGTCCACCTATACCTTTTGGAAGGTTAACTAAGGCTGGCCTTTCCCAAAATTCATATCCATCCTAGAAGGTCTATAAATAGAACTAGGATTTCGGAAGAGCAGCTGACAGCATAAATCGTTTTTGGCTTCATGTTCTTTTAAGAATTTAAATGACTGCACACATGAAAACAAATACTTTATTTATTGAAGACGTGGTTCTGATATTTTATTCAGCATAATTGATCTGTGTACTGTCTTGTGGACTCGCTTCAGTGTAAAATTTGCATTTGGAGGAAAAGGTGCGATTGTTCCTACGCGACAGGGTTTTGAGGGTCGTAACAAGGAAAACAGATTATTTTAAAAACCCACACAGAGTCAAACACAAACATAAATTAGTTCAGGGTTGCAATATGAAGTATTTGATTTTGTTTCTCTGTTTATCGTGATTTAAACTGTGAGTCGAAGATTCTACAACTTACATAACGCTCTTCATGTGCTGTGTGGTTCTGCAAGTGATAGTTTATGCCTCCATAAACGATGCATAAACAATATTAAACATCTAAGATTCAATACTATTCAATAGTAACGACACTAAACAGTATGCAGTGGTGGAAGTAAGCCTGTATGGTCATGTACTCCGTTCCGTTAAGACTATTACCGGTAAAGCCGTAACGAAAAGATAGGGTTGGGAGGGGGAACGGTACCGCACCGGCAAGAAATAAAATCCACGTGCACCACTGAGAGTAGGATTACTCAACGAAAAAAAAAAGAGTGATCTTCCAATGTATTATGCGACCGCATTTCAGGGTCTATAATATTCTCAGTTGGTTGTATGTTATACAGTGCTAAGTGTGGTAGACACCGAAACATAAAAAAATCACATACCTAATCCAATATATCCTTCCTTAGCATCTCCCATCATCACTTTAACTATGCCATGATAAATATCATGTCCATACAGCTGAAAGCAGAAAAATTAACATTAGTGCACTTTGATTTGTTTCTTTTCTTTGATTTTTTATCTTGCGTTAATTCGTGTTTATGTATATTTGGGAATTTTATCTTCCTAAAATAGTATTTTGTAGTGCATTATACTAAATTTTTATAATTTGTCATCGACATCATATAACCAGTATCGTGTTGATATGCCCATGAACTTTAATACATACATACATACATACATACATACATACATACATACATGCACCCACGCATGCATGCATTCATACATATTCATTTCTGTTACATGTAAAGAAACAGAACATACCCAAAAGATATGTTAAATGAAGTATATATACTAATTAATGAAATCAAAATGAAAAATGCTAAATACACAAAATAAAATTGGATGATAAAAATTTATTTATTTAAACTTATATGATTTAAGTAAGCTTTTTCAGGATTTAGGTTTGATGGCATATAGTTAAATATGTATATTTTGGTATGACGACATATAATTAAATATGTATATTTTGGTATGACGGCATATAGTTAAATATGTATATTTTGGTATGCCGCATATAGTTAAATATGTATATTTTGGTATGACGGCATATAATTAAATATGTATTTTTTGGTATGACGGCATATAATTAAATATGTATATTTGGTATGACTGCATGTAATTAAATATGTATATTTTTTTCTGACGGCATATCATTAAATAATCTTATTTAGGTATGCCAGCAGATAACTAATACGGTTATAATGATGTACCTACAGGTCAAATGCAGTCGGCTTTTCACTACCTAATAGAACTATTCTGATGTTCATCTAATAGGGACGACGTGCTATTTCTATTACCGCATATAGTGCTTTGATATACAATGAATAGACTTATTTACAGCTTCATCATTTGGACGAACTCACGTTTAATATTGTTAAAACTAACGAGGACTTAATGATAAAACCTCTTGTTGAATATCAGAGGATACTAGATCTGTCAATGGCCTGTAATCTTTCAGATGAAGTCCTCTCATCTCTTAAACACACAAATACACACACACGGATCAAAACATGTGTTTATTTATCCATTCATCCACCCATCGATCTCTCCATTTATTCATCAAGCCATCCGTCTTTCCATCCATACATAAGTAGCAAATTTCATCAACCGTACATCTATACTACTGTGTCCAGTTACAACGTTCCACTGATGATTGGTGATGTATTTAGATTAAATAATGAATTTTTACATAAATGAAGTAAGAAAATACGATTTTTTTATTATCCAAAACAATGGAGTTTTCAAGACCTTTAACTACGGTAATTAATTTCTTCATATCCTTACTCATGGTGATGACCTCTTTCAGAATTATTAGGCAATTAAGCTTTTCAAAAGACAGTTCCTATACAAGATGCAGCTTACTAAAATTTCTTAAATTTATTTTTTTAATTAGTAAGCTTCTTATGCGGTGGGCAAAATTTAATGTTTTCCTCAAACATAACTTGTGCCTAATGATTTTATGATACATAATTTGGATTTTTAAAAAGACATGGACATGAACAAAGTCACAAATTGCCGTTTTTTCTTCAGTTCATTGAGTTCATTGATGCATGAACAGAAAGAAGCTATTGCCAGTTTGCACGTTTTCAGCTAATACTACACTGAGCTAAAGGAATAAATTGATCAATCTTTATAATTAATTTGAAATTCTTTTAAAATGCATTATATATATATATATATATATATATATATATATATATATATATATATATATATATATATATATATATATATATATATATACAGAAAGAGAGAGAGAGAGAGAGGGGGGATCTCAAATTGGTAATGAAACGAATTGAATAATGTCCAGCTTTTGCTGGCCTTAGCGAGCAAAATCTGGATATTATTCAAAGTGTTTCAAAAATCTAACATTAAGTCATTACGCATCTTAGATTCTTTTCATCACAGTTTTAATTTAAGTGGAAATTATTTACAGAGAAAGAAAAAGTAATATTTTCCTTCATTCTGACTGAGAGATTGCACCTTTCATTGTTGTGCGTAAAAAAAATCGTTCCAAACGCAGTTCAACTATTAACATTTAAAAGTAGAATTTTGTTACAAATTATAAATCAAAGAACAAGTATTCCTTCGAATAAAAATTTTACACATCCAAAATCTTTTTTTAAATACAGAATGCCCAATAATTGTGAGGTACAGTAGACGATCCATGTTTGCACTATGAGTCAGTTTCACTACTAAACATTCCATTGTTGTGACATACATGTGAAAGAATGACTACTAGATGCAGGCATTCTCATATTTACTGTAGTGTATTTGTCACTGGATATTTGCATTATTTGATTTGGAACAGTAGACTGCAGAAGACATATATAACATAACAAGCCTCTGTCTGAGTAAATTGGCCATATTCAGACAGAGATGACCATTTTTTCCCCAATTCCCTTTCTGGAATCAAGTCTAAAAATGGCTACCAAATGTTCATAGTAATAGTGAAAACTAAAAGTTCCAGAATGCAGTGTAATTAAAATTTTACCACGATCTCAGCCAATCAGTAAATGAGAATACTGAGCAAGAACTTCATGAGCTATTTGGACCAATCATAATCATATTAAGTGATATTTTAACATGTTGTCATATCAAAATTGCCCATACTATAGAAAAAGTGTACCTACTATGTGATATATTATAATTATTATTATTAATCATTAATTGTTATTTATTTACAGGCATGAGTGCATTCAAAATAACGATCAATATCCATAATTTCTATGGAGCCCATACTTAAGAAAACATTTACTAGTTTCATAGCATCCAAGTCCAAATTGACCAATTGTCCAAAAAAATCAACACACGCACAGGAACACCTAACTCAAAAACGCAATATGATTAATGAGCAAAAAAAAAAGTTCTTATTTGCTAGTTTTCATCCAGATTTGAAAATCTTACTCAATGTGTACAAGCGCAGCCTTCTGATTGACTCATCATGCATGTTTAAGTGAGATTTGGAGTCGAGTCAAGTTTTATGACGGTGGAGCACAAAGTGATAAATACGTCCAGTATGAAAAATTACCAATTTGTTCTACTGATTACCCCTACAAATTGCATGGAATCAGATCTGTCGGCGCATTAAGCGACGCAAATTTGGGTACGTGCAGTTTTCGGTTGGGCTCGACTCATAAGTAGATGGTATTTTGCTTCACGCTTAGTACAAAGCCGTTCGTTCCTTGGTACTCTCCTGTAAAGAGCCGTTTTATATTAAAATTATGCAATACTGCTGTAATTACAATATGAAAATGAGTTCTAATTATCACACATAGGTTACACACACACACACACACACACATATATATATATATATATATATATATATATATATATATATATATATATATATATATATATATATATATATATATATGATGCATTCGCAACGGTATCAATATTTGCTTATAATAAAAAGTATCTCTTCTTTCATTGGCTCTTATCCCAATACAAAATTCATTGTTCCGTACGTGAGATAACCCTAGATCATAAAACAAACATTTGACCTGAGGTGCCAAGTATTTCCCATTATACTAGATGAACTGAGAACATTCTGAATATTAGTATGCTGTACAAAAAGTTCTTTACTAGTGAACATTTCATCAGTGCATCCCTTCAAAGTATTCCTCATGCACCTCATTTTATCAGTGCATCCCTTCAAAGTATTCCTCATGCACCTCATTTTATCAGTGCATCCCTTCAAAGTATTCCTCATGCACCTCAACAAAATTTCTCAGTCTCATTATCCAGTTCTTGATTTTCATTTTGTATTCGCTTCTTGGTATGGTGTTCATGCACTGGAAAACAGCACTTCCAACAATATAGCGGCTTTCAGATCGTCTGCTCCTCAGCTAATATTGATAACGGATTCATTAAAATGTCGCTTAAAGCTAAATCAAAGCTGCATGAAGAACGTATCAAAGTTTGGATGCTGTTTCCTTCAGGAAATCTGTCACGACTACGGATGTATGCGTCAGTGCGCTGTCATGGAACAGGTGGATACCTTAGGTAACCGGTCACAGTTCGGATATGTTCCACAACTTTTAGCATTTCGGAGGCATACAAATGTCTTCGTGACACTAGCAGAACCAGGCACATATATTTGGATGACCAGCCATTTTGCTATCGAAAAATAATGCGTATACCTTAATCATATTATTTTTTCTTCGGTCGGGTTTAAAAATGTAAATCCTGCGTCATCACCTGTCATTATCCCAATCAAACATAGCTAGGCACTCTTTCCATATCTTTCTGTTAACTTTTTAGCGATTTCAACCGGAGTTTGCTTTTATCAGCCGACAAACATGTCACTTACTTTCTTGTATTCTTCAAAAGTTGCTTTAACTTGAGCACGATTTTTTTTCACCAAAATGTTTAGAAATGTTGCACCCTTCGTGACCATGTTGGTTTCCCCGTTCTGAAAAAAAAAAAAATGAGACAACGGTATCTTGTTTTGATGTGATAACAAAAGGCTTTGGAGAAAATTGATCTAAATAAATACGACGATTAATTAGACTACAAATGAAAATGAACTTAATGCCATGCAGTTTACCGGCTGACAGGAACTATATGATTATTATTATTATTATTATTATTATTATTATTATTATTATTATTTACTGAAAATGTCATCAAATTAAATGTCATCAAATTAGTATAGAGTATGAGTTCACAACCTGCTAAGAATTTATTTAATTTTGACTCTTTATCTACAAGCCCTTTTCCTATTTCAATATGTACTTTTGGAAATTTCATCTGGAATTAAAAGTAGTGTCTCTGGCCGAGTTATGATGCATGTTCTTATGCAATGTCTGAAGCGAAACTTTCCATGATACGAAAGATGGCTGAAGTTAGCTTAATTACAGTTCTTCAGTTCTTACTTCTCCATCTCAAAAAATACATTAGCCCATAAAGGCACCCCTACAAATTAAACAACACATGTTTTACAGTCACACATAACAAATAAAGTTTCAACTAGTTTTTTGAGAGTTTATGTTGTCTGAACACGAGAAAGGAAATCGTGGAAGGAAGAGGTGAGCGATAGAGCTGGCATATTTATATGTCCTAATAAAAGGAGTACAAAGATGCTTCAACAGTTTGGTTTTCCTTTTCGAGATTCTGACCTCACTGAGATGCTCTGCGTCTCCTCGTGCTTCTTCCATGTTGACCTGTAATCCTTGGTTCCGTTGACCTTTAAGAAGTTCCAGCAGCATCTCCTGAAAGTTACCACTAGTGTCTCCCTTTACATCTTTTTCCAGGTCAGTTTTGAAGGCTGAAAAGTGAAATAATTTCTAATTATATGGATAAAAGTTACTTTTTATAAAAAAGCACAAAGAATATCAAGGGTAATAGATTACCAATGCATTTCATACTTTGGTGGCTTTCATTTTGTGCAGGACGTTACTCATCGTAAATGTATACGGTCTTTTACAAGTACAATAATTTCAATCTAAATATATGCTGTAGCAAACTGGCTTCGTCTATGAATATTTCTCGGGAAAAGCTGTCAGTATCTGCCTACATGACAGTGTCTAGAAATGGACAAGAGATTGATGAAGTATGTATGAAGTTTCGTCGCCCGTTGTTAGTTGGCATCCAGTCTGTACTGAGGCTTCACTGCAAGGAAGTGTATATGAAATCCAGCCTGTACATTGCAAGGAAGTATGAAAATTCCAGTCTGTACGGAGGCTTCATTGCAAGGAAGTGTGAACAAAATAATCCCGTTTGAACGGAGGCTTTATTGCAAGGAAAATCCAGTCTGTACGGAGGCTTGATTGTAGAGACATTTTGTGTATGAAAATTCCAGTCTGTACAGAGGCTTAATTGCAAGGACGTGTGTATGAAATCCAGTCTGTACGGAGGCTTTATTGCAAGGAAGTGTGTATGAAAATTCTAGTCTGTATGGAAGCTTCATTGCAAGGAAGTGTGTATGAAATCCAGTCTGTACGGAGGATTCATTGTAGAGAAATTTTGTGTATGAAAATTCCAGTCTGTACGGAGGTTTCATTGCAAGGAAGTGTGTATGAAATCCAGTCTGTACAGAGGCTTCATTGCAAGGAAGTGTGTATGAAATCCAGTCTGTACGGAGGCTTTATTGCAAGGAAGTGTGTATGAAATCCAGTCTGTACGGAGACTTCATAAAGAAGTGTGTATGAAATTCAGTTTGCTTCATTGCAAGGAAGTGTCCAACTGTTGGCGCAAGTTAATGAGTAGAAAATGATAAGTAACAAAGATTTCCTCCATTTTTTCTCACATATTTGATGTCGCTGCTGTAGACCGTATGGATCACTGAGACGCTTAATGAGTTGTTCTCCAAGTGAGAATGAATGATTAAAAGATATTGATCTCAGTACAATTGATACAGTCGTAAAACAAATAGGCCATTGAAGCCTGTCATTTATTGGCCTGATAATATCGTAATTGGCAATGAAATTGTCTTAAAGCTATTTTGATAGACTTTGTGCTTTGGAGCAATCGTGTGTCTGCAAGGTGCAGTTTCACGTGCATGTAATTATGACCATATTTGAACATTGATGAATTACAAGAAGTTATTTCAAAATAAAAGTCATCCTTATAGCTAAAAGTGGTCACATAAGTGTGTTTATTTATAAATGTCACCTGCATGCTATGATTAGTCATTAACAGCTAGAAATGTACTCATCACATAGGAATCCCCACCCGCTTCTTTGCAATATATGAATTCCCTGCTAAACTGAATTAATCGCTAAACCCATCCAAAGACAATTAAGATTGAAAGATAGGTCACAATAACTAGGTTTTGATAGAAGTGTCGTACACAACAGTACATATCCAAACACACAAAGATAACGGAACAAAAATTGATTTAAACGGATATCTGTAGCAAAGCAATTGAAGCGCAAATATAGGTCATACTGACCTATTTTGAGAGGAAGTCATATAAATGTTTTGTTCCGAATTGGCGGAAAGAACCAGTCTGATATAACATAAGGATATGTTCAGGCATGAGGCCTCGACGTATTCGATGACGTTTTCAATTTACTACATAAGCCCTCTATCACGCTTTCCCATTATCTCCCGCTATACCGTGTCACGGGAACTAAATACAATGTCAAGGAAACAGTTTTAAAAAAATGGGATTTATAATGGTTCATTTCCGTGCACCGACGAATATAAATGCGAGGACGTCAGTGGAAGCACCTAAATAGTTCAATTCGGGTGTGCGACTCGAAAATACGGATTCATTTATTCATTAAACGTCCGATGAATCAGGTAAGATTCAATATGATAAACCTGTAATGTAAATTTATTTTTCTGCATGTAACTATTTATTGGACATAAACTTCTTTTATTGCTGGTGTTTTGCAGAAAGACATAAACATGACTGTTGATGACTATCCTTATATTTTTCAATTTTTGTTACATTAGAAGTGTTACATTATGATGAACTCACTGAAATCGAAAATGTGAAATATATCAACATAATCACGACAACAATGTGACGAAATTAAAACAATTAATTACTTCTACTGATATGAGCTTAATACAATTATATACCGAATAACGTTGTTTCGTGCCAACAACAAGTGGGAATTCCTTGATAATGTTGTAACGTGCCAGCAACAAGTGGGGATTCCTTAATAATGTTGTGTCTTGCCTGCAACAAGCAGAACTTCCTAAATAATGTTGTATCGTGCCAGCTACAAGTGGGAATTCTTTAATAATGTTTTAGCTTGCCAACAACAAGTGAGAAATGCTTAATAATGTCGTATTGTGCCAGCAACAAGTGGATTTCCTTAATAATGCTGTATCGTTCCAACAAGTTGGAGTTACTTAATAATGTTGTATCGTGCCACCAACAAGTGACAAATCCTTAATTATGTTGTATCGTGCTCGCAGCAAGTGGGAATTCCTTAATAATGTTGTATCGTGCCACCAACAAGTGGGAATTCCTTAATAATGTTGTATCGTGAAAGCGACAAGTTGGAATTCCTTAATAACGTTGTATCGTGAAAGCAACAAGTGTGAATTACTTAATATTGTTGAATCGTGCCAGCAACAAGTGGGGAATCCTTAATAATGTTGTATCGTACCAACAACAAGTGGGAATTCCTTAAGGTTTATAATTTACATATCTTTTCAAAGTAATGTACGAAAGCTATAGCTCGTACCACTAAATTTAAATCTATGATTTTCATCAACTGACTCTTATATAAGAACAATGAATCGACAGAAAACTTTTGACTGATTCAAAAAAATCAGCGTAAATCGCCTTAGCAAGAAGTAGGTCTTTACAACCACAATTAACGTTTTAAAGATGCCAACATTAGTAACAATCACGAATAAAGTTTTTGTGATTATATAAGCAACAGTGTCTATGAAAGCGTCTACATGTACATGAAAAAAAATTCAGGGGATCGTGATCGAAAAACGCATCCCCCCTTTACCTACATGTACCGTTTGCCTGTGATGATTTCAATTCTGAAAACACCCATCAAATGCTTGACTGTATTTACAACGGTGTCTCTAATAATTATGACCTGCATTTGCTGATAGCAAGTATTACCCGTGAAGGACAGCATACCATTAAACGATGACTCAGTAGCATCGAACTGCGTTTAATTGGAATTTCTTTCCTACCTTGCAATGAAGTTCGAAACATCTAAGCATCTATGAGTTTATGGCGTACGTTGTCAAAGTATTTATGATATAGCTGGGTAAATCGAACTTCATTGTGGTTGAAGACTCTGATGTGTTTGCCCATCGCCCTGGTTTTAGCAGCTAAAAATTCTAAAACAATAATGCTTTAAAAAAGTCGGTTTTAAGCGCTCCATACAAAGTATTGTTTCTCTCTTTTAAGATCGCGCATTTTATTTTAAAACACTTTTGCATGACTGGGTCGATCAACCCCTCAACGACATACACAGAGAACACGGAAAGGGGGCATGGTCTCATTCAAAAAAATATTCTTGTCATGTACACAGTTCACTTTGTATCGTCTCTTATGTATTTGGTACTCATTCTCTTAGTATAGTCAACCTTTTTCTCGATCGAAAGTAGCACATGCTGTTAAGTATTGTCTTGTACTCTGTTTCATATTCGTGCACACGTTTCCTGTATAATGCTGAGAAAGACAGTCCAAAAAAAGCACCTTTTTACGTTTGACAATATTTTATAGTGAGTGATTTCGCAAGAAATCGGTCCATTCATGGTTTACATTCCTCGGCCTTAATTTGGGACAAAATTGTCACTGTTTTATAAATGAAATATCTCCGATTTTATTCAATATGTGTATTTTTCTTATGGAGATGAAAATTATGAGCTTGAGAGAATTTTCACTCGTTGGACGAGTGGTTGTTGTGACACTCATTGGGATAATCAAAGAAGAATAAGCTCTGAATCGCCGATCGTTTTACTGATTATGTTTGCACATTCTGAGACGGGTTTGAAATTATATACATGGTTATGCAGTTTAATTTTGATATCAGATTGATTCAGATGTGAGAGAGTACATTCTCAACCGCTGTAGTTAAACCTATTTCGTGCTACCGAAGAGGACGCTGTATCATCCTCTAATAAGTATATTTATTATATCCCAAAATGCCCCCAAAAAAGAAAATGGGAAAAACCGTATTCAAGCAGCACGTACAATTTCTGTTTTAGTACCGCTAACGTCATCAAATGCATGTGTCAAACCGCTCAGAACCATTGAAACTCTAAGAAATAAAAATTCATTTAATCTCACAAATATACTACATAGGAGTTCAACAACCTACAACCATATTAAGGTTACTAAATATACTACAAAGAAGTCCAACAACCATTAAATAAAATCTAGTATTCGTGTGTAACGAAATCATAAAGGCATAGACAAATGACTTCTGGACTCTTCTCGCAAAGACAAGACGACCCTTAGCATATACTTTTTCATAAGAATTGCTTATGGACTCGGGTCACAGTTATTACTTCTGGTTCAGTACACAAGAATGTTATTACAGTTTATTTTCAGAGCATTTTCTCCTCTCATTTTGGCGGTGATACAAGAGTTAGATTTAGGTATTCTTGTTATTGATATGAAGGTAACTGTTTATTCTTTAGAACTGGAACATTATGGTATGGTTGTCTGTGTGTATTTTGGCGACAATGCACAGTGAGTAATGAGGCATTGATGCTGATCCGGAAGTAATATCTCTGATTCATTGTAAGTTGCTTTGTTTATTGTCCAGCCTGTCAAAGAAATGCCGGAAAACCTATGACAAGAACTTCAGCGTGAATTCATCTTTGAAGGTATTTTAGATTAATATATGATTCATTATGATTTGGACTCGGTGGAAAGTCAAGTACTGAGAAACAAATAAAGAGACTGTAATTGAACAAAATAATAGTGATCCGAGTCCATATTTTTATTTCTTCTGCTAACAACGGACTCTTAAGGAATAGCTCGGACACGGTCTGATCACAAAAGTTGTTATACAGCATAAATGGGCAATGACCCACTAACACAGACTTTATGCATCATAAATAGGCAATGACCCACTAACACAGATTTTATGCAGCATAAATGGACAATGACACACTAACACATACTTTATACAGCATAACTACTCATTGCAAATTAAAACCTCAGAATGCATATTTTGTTACCAAATATACTACACAGGAGTCCTACAGCCTACAACTATATCAAGGTTATCAAATTTACTACATAGGAATCTAACAGCCTACGACCATATTAAGGTTACCAAATATACTCCATAGGAGTCCAACAAGCTACGACCATATTAAGATTACCAAATATACTACATAGGAGTCCAACAATTTACAACCATATTAAGGTTACCAAATATACTACATAGGAGTCCAACAATTTACAACCATATTAAGATTACCAAATATACTACATAGGAGTCCAACAATTTACAAACATATTAAGGTTACCAAATATACTACATAGGAGTTCAACAACCTACAACCATATTAAGGTTACCAAATATACTACAAAGGAGTCCAACAACCCACAACCATATTAAGGTTACCAGATATACTACACAGGAGTCCAACAACCTAAAACCATATTATTATTATTATTTTCTTGTGCAGTGCGTACTCAGTCATTTAACAGCGTCATCGTCAGCAACATGCAGAGCCTGCAGTCCATCGGGGAACTTTGTCAGTGGACAGTTATTCACAATGTGTGACACGGTCTGAAGAGCTCCACAGCAACAGGAAGAGTTAGTGGCCTGACACCATCGGACAAGGTTGACTGCACAACGACACTGTCCTGTCCGAAAGTGGTTCAGTGGGGTCCACAGATGACGTGGAAGGTTGAAGCCAGGAGGACAGGCAGATGGCTCAGCTACGAGAGAGACGTTTACAACATCTGTTGAAGACCACTCAACGCTCCATGCTGAAATAGCTGTCGTATCCTCCGGCATCGGACCTAACCAGATTGGGCGTCTCGAAGTCAAGCGGACTGCTGGATGTGAGATGATATCCATGTACAGTGGAAGTTTCTCACTGGCATAGACCTTAGCCACCACTTTTGTGGTTGCTTCCTGGCGACGCTGATGTGGAGGAGGAATATTGCTGAGTACTGGCAGCCATGGTAAAGGAGTAGGACGAAATGTTCCAGAGATTATGCGCATTGTTGTGTTCATCTGAACATCAATTAACTTAGTATAGGACGATCGAGCCCAGACAGAACCGCAATACTCAGCTGTTGAATAACAGATGGCCAGTGCTGATGTCTTGAGTGTCTGAGCACTAGCGCCCCAGGTTGAGCCAACCAGTTTGCGGAGTATTAAGGTTACCAAATATACTACATAGGAGTCCAACAACCTACAACCATATTAAGCTTGCTAAATATACTACATAGGAATCCAACAACCTACAACCATATCAAGGTTACCAAATATACTACATATGAATCCAACAACCTACAACCATATTAAGGTTACCAGATATACTACATATGAGTCCAACAACCTACAACCATATTAAGGTTACCAAATATACTTTCATATGAGTCCAACAACCTAAAACCATATCAAGGTTACCAAGATTCTGCTGTCAACCTTAATGGTTATTTACAAGAAATAAAATCATAAAAACTGGGTTTTGCTACCTTGTGCAAAATTCTTTGGCGCTTTGAATAATATGCATGGTTTAAATTAAAGAACGTTTTCTTATTTTTTACGATACGTCTAACACCTTTTTGGCTATATCATGCTGAGAAATGAGACCAAAGTGCCTTTCTGAGGACACATGTAAGGCAGTTGACACGGGAAAGCCTTGTCGGGTATTGAATGCGCGACCATTGGATTACTAGTCAGACACTCGACCAACTGATACATTTTATTTTAATTCATCAAAGAAGATATTAAACAAAAACTGTTGAAGTATTTTGGACGTCAATATCAGATAGAAATGGGTCACAACACTATTCTCTTTTCGAGGTAACCTGAAAGATGAGTACCGATGTTGTCAACGTGGCATGTAGAGAGAGGATATTTTAGAAAACAAAAAAATACCATAATATCGCTGTAAAGATTTCCAATTTTGTTTGTTACGTCAATATCGTCTTGGCTTTTCTCTGCCTAGTATGAGTTTATGTTTGCATACAACACTTGGAATACTGACGGCGAACACAGTATTATATTTAAGAACAATACTTGAAACAGGCGAGGAAATTCACATGCATTAGGAACAATAATTATGAACATTTTTAGAGATAAGAAAAAAGATCTATTCAGTTTTCTACCCACTGCGAGCATTCTCTCAGATAATACACCTGATGCACTAAAAATTCATATAATTTCATTTTCTTTTGTATTAATGGAAACGAAACGGCCTTTGAATTGAGGCCATGGAGCAAGAATATTAAAAGAAATTAATGAAATACAAAAGAAATGGAACACAATATGCGATGATGAGACTCCTCCCTGTTGAGCAGGGAGAAAGGACAGATCGACAAAATTGCGATATTGAGACTCCTTCCTGTGATCAGGGAGAAAGGACACTCGCCATACTGTATGGATTAAAAGATGACTTGACGCAATGGAAAACGGACTTATGATTCATATTACGTAAGAAATGTTTAAACAACTTAAACGAATGCGAAGAACACTTATTAAACAGTTTAATCTTATTAATTTAACTTTACCAATAAATATTATAGCTAGATTTTCAAAATTTACTGATTACGATTAAATTGACTAAACTAAACAATTATTCATGTATTATTTTAATAAATTATTAGTAACCTAAATACAGCCACTTAATATTATATTTACCATCAAAATTGTCATTCATGTATTAGACAAGAAACTCGTGGCACCTGAGCTAGTGTTCACGTGATCGCGAAAGCGTAGTGTTAATGCTGCTCGTGCCTAATTAAGATCTCAAAGAACCTATGCGCAAAGCAGAAACAGTATAATAGATATCTATTTATTAAAACTATAACTATACTTAATAGAAATTAAATATGAATTAATTTAATTTAGCTTTTATTTATTAAACTTTGACTTATAGGAAACTATGATTATGAATTAAATAACAACTCCAGAAATTTGATATATTAGAAGAAACAAAAGATTTGAATGGTGTACAAACCCTTACTCAAAATTTAATCAAAATGATATTTAATAAAATACAAAAAACACACACATATGGAAAACATGAACACATAAAATACTTTTAACTTTTGTCACAAGGGGATTACTCAAATGATGTCAATCTGAGAGTAACCACACCAATAAATCTTAGGGACTTGTACATCTTCAGCTGTAGAGGTATGTAATTTATTAATTTCTTATGTATATTATTTCTTTTGTATATTGTAAGTTACAGCTATTGTACCACCACGTTTATTTTTTTGTTTTCAATGTAGCTTTGGCTTGAGTAGTATAACGGAAATATTTTCTATTCTTGTTTATGACTTGGCAAGAGATTTATATTAGCAATATAAAGTTGCATTTTCTTAAACGTTTAGTACGATAGGAATCTTATTGGACACGGGTTCATTTCTGAACCTGTTTATTGTTTTGTAATATTGTACTGATAATGTAATTTGTATAACTTGCCGTATATAACGTCATTACGTTTTATCCTATATGCCGTGTCATGAGTAGTACACGGTGTTAGATGTATTTTCAGCTGACCAAAGTGATCCATGGTGATCGTGGTCGACGTGGTACCAGCTAAAGAGCTAACCATAGAAGTTAACCATAGCAGCCGTAGAGCTGAGTGAAGTGTTGCTGGTCGAGTAGTAAATGATTGGGCGTTGCAGACAGGATTGGTGGGCACCGATTACTTGATTGACCAAGGAACTGAAAGGTGGTCGGTGACTACCCATAATACTTGCTTGATTGACCGGTGTGACTGGTAGCCAAGTATGATATTGACGGGAGTGTTTTGTATTACTTCATGCATGTAATCGTTTAGCCGTGGGCTAATTTTGGGGTTTGTTATACCCAGTGTTTTGTAAGTGTAAAGGTATTTTTGTATGATATCTGTCCAATCAATTCATTTTACTATTTGAGTAAAAAATCTCATTTTAAACCAGTTGAGTGAATACATCATTTTTACTACTAAGTAAAACGCCCATTCTTTGTGAAGTTACTGTGAATTGTTCACCTTTGTCCTTGTTCTGTGTAAGGTCATTTATTTGTATATATATTTGTTGCATTTTTAGGTTCGTGCGTATTATGTTAACTTGTCCAATATCTGGATCTTATACACGCACGTATTAATCAATATTCTTTCTCATTCAAATCATACACCAATAAGCATTGTATTTGTATCACCATCAAAAATGTTGTTGTAAATCCGAAATCCCAACTCGGTTTATCTTGTTATATTATCACTAGGTAGGGTTTTTGACGAAAGGGAGTTGGTGCTAATTTTGAAGCAATGTAACTATTGTTAATAAACAGTATTTGAACTAAATGAAAATTACTGTAATACAAGTAAATGTGATATTAGAAACGCCATTTATTTCTTCCGTACTAAAACAAAGTCTACAATAGTGTGGAAAATTCAAATTAATATTTGCATTAAAATATGCCATCTAAAGTGTATAATTCTTCGTTTTATCAGTTGTTATTTTGTCTTTATTATCGTCATGGAGCTCAGATGCTGAGATATCTGTTTGAGCCTCTAAAGGCATTAGGAATTGTGAAATATTCTTCACAACATGCGATGTAAGACATAAAAGATGGAGTTTTATTGGAAATAAAACCGGGCTGTTTTTTGAAGTGTGAAAATAAACCCATCCCTAATAACAGCAATGAATTCCACGAGACCAAGAAGCGCCAACAAAACTTATGTACTTTGTCATTATAGGGATATAGAGGGAAATGCATTTTTATTTAGTTCCTTTATGATAGCTGCGACACTAAAACACTTTAGTTACTTAAAGATCCTTCATGACATGAATTTACCAAAAAAGTTATAAAGCTTAAAAAAAAACAACATAGAAACATGGAAAATCGGTAGTGTAAGCGCTTTGTACGTTTTTCACATGTTTCTTTACTTACACATATGACCCGTCATATTTCCCTTCATTACTGTAATTTTTAAGTGATTTTTGAAAACAATTTCAGACACAGAATTATTTAGTTTACAACAAAGTAAATGTTACTTTGTAATTACAGATATATAAACTAGTCTATCTCTGATCCATATCACTTAAATGAGATCCATACAAACAAATGAAACCGAAAAGTAAAACATTAGAAATTGTAACCATGAAATGTTCTTTGGTTTTTTTTACATGTACTGTAAAGAAGACACTCGATTTAACCGATGGTATGTGAAATAAATTGGACTTAGTTTTGCATATTAAAATGGAACCGTCTTAATATTGTAACGGCATGCATTTAAAGAGCACTAGTTCAAATCAAAACATATGCAAGAAACCATTTAATCTGACACTGAACCTGATGTCCCTATACCTCGCATATGGAGACCAATAATTTCCAGAGATTGTTTGCAAGTTGTATGTTTGTCCTCTACAACTCTGACACACGCAATATTTAAATCATACAATTCTGTTGAAATTGTTCAAAAAAGTAATAAGGTGTAACATTTTTGATCTAATGAAGTCTGAACAAAAATAATAGTATATCACCGTGTTAAAAAATATTGATATGTACGCATGTTAGGTGTAAATAAATAACATTAGTTTGACCCAAAACACGTACCGCAGCTCTTGTCGTGTATTAAATTTGTATATAGGAAAATTGTAGTTTGGGACTTCGAAAAATTAGGTAACGTATGATGGTTAATTCGTTCTTTTTGTAACTTAAATTGACTTTTTGAAATTGTGGGAAATGCAGTAATGGACGATAATATGAATGAATTTCAAGAGAGCTCATAGCATTCAAAAACTAATCTCACCGCTCAGATTGCGAAGGAAGAAATGCACATGTTGCTGATTGCAACCCCAGAGTTTCTGACGTCATTTCCTTTCTTTCTGCCATACAGATAATGCTCTAGCAAATAAAGGACAGGTCGTAACAACCTTACCCACCAAAAACAAAGTGACGCGCGGACAATAATAACCTGCCTTGACATCACCTGGTGAAAGAAAAAAAAATGTTCTTAATATCTTGTGGTGATGAGACTGAAATTACATTTCTGTCAACTTGATGTTCAAATATTTTACACAGGCCTCCTTAGTACGCTTTTCATCGTTGCTGCTGAATCAGATGTATCTTTAATTCTTTACATCTCCAAGTTCGATGTTCAACGCATTGGAATTTCTAATTTATATTAAAATACACAGATGAAAGCAATTTCTCGTACAATAAAGCTGAATTTCAATAACCCAAACATTAGACAAAATATAGGCATACACCGCTTTAAACACACATATTTAAGTTTTCAAGTTATCACTGCATATGGTAGAACGAAAACTGATATAGATCATATAATGCATTAACAAAGGGATTGTCTTTGACGTGCCCAACCTAATAATGCTTTGGACTTTTTTTGTTGGAACAGGATTGATTGACGAAACTTTTTCAGAATATTCGCCTTGTCTTTCTTATTTACTATGAGGCCAGATGATCTCCCAAACGCTTTTAGTTTGTTATGTATATTTATATTGTTGCTTAATTTTTGTCCGTGATTGAGGGTTATGCCTACCCGATTTGCATCCTGATTCTAAGAAGTAAGCAAGACTTATTTGAATCTGAGTTCAAGACTTGACCATGTTTACGATATAGTGAGGTTTTCCGTAGAAAATATTGTCTCAAGTCAAGTGAAATATGAATATACAGAAACTTTGTAAACAGGAATGAACACCTGTTTAATGTCAATCTTTGGGAATCTATTATCAGAGTTTATAGTTGTGTTCAGATATATAATTTAAGAGGAAATATTTATTTAAATCATTCATCAGAAATGCAAAGTGCTCATTGACTTTTAGACTAAAACACTACTTTTGGATTATTAATACTCATTCAAAGACATTCTGGTTTACTGAGGTACATCAGACATTCGAGACTGTTGGAATTCATTTGGGCTTGTGATATAACATTTGGTATTATTGGGAATTAAATTCACAATACTGTAAGAGTTTTTTTAATTTTCATTTGTTTTCCAGGCAAATACATTATGTGTGGAATTTTAGTTAAATTGTTGGTTCACATCTTTTCTGTTATATAGTTTAAGAACTTAGAAGTCGTAATAAGTTATAGAATGAAGTAGAGGCATAGGGGCTTCTTGCAGCGGATTCATTAGACAACATGCCAGCACAGAAAGGTATTATAAAATGACTTCTCTACAGACTTCTAGACGAACATCTAAATGGTGTTCGCCACTTTTACATTACAATGGACATGAGGATTTCATATATGAATTTCCTTATTATCTGAAGAAAAAGTCAGTCTGATTTGACTTGTCAAGATATAAGAGATTGAGTTTTCAACACAAAATTTAGATAATGTAAATATTATTATGTATATCTATATTGTGTGCCTAACTTATTTGCACATGATTGTAGAGTGTACTTTAAGATAATGGTCATTTGTAAACAACATGTTTGCAAATCTCTTTTTTTCCATGATTGAAAGTTGTAAACAACATGTTTACTGAGCATGAATTCAAGGTCAGTCTTGTTTTCTGTCTGACAGGGTTTTTTAGTTGGAAAGTATTCACATTTTATTATGTTATAGGTCAAATAAAATTCTGAATAAATAGGGACTTGAGAAACAAATAATTAATTCCTGTCTTAATATCAGTCTCTTGCAGTCATTTGCAGTTGTGTTCCGATATAATTCGAGAAAAAATAGTTATTTACATTATTTATTGGAAATACTAAGTGCTCATTGACTTTGGATTAACACACTATTCTGGAATTATTGTGACCTCATTCAAAGACATTCTGGATTGTACAATTGTGGTACATCAGAACCATCAAGACTATTGGAATTTGTTTGAAACATTCTATACCTATGGACTTGTGATATGACATTTAGGAATTTTTGGAATTTAATTCACAAAAGTGTAAGTGTTTCTTAAAGTTTAATTTTGTATCGTAAAATAAAGTTATTTGTTGATTTTACTAAACTTGTTGGTTTCGCTTATATCTGTTACATAGTTTAAGACCTAGATTAGTAAATAATGAAGACATGTCAGTCAGTCATTATTTGAACATTGCTTCATTTACTATTCAAAAAGCGTCCGATACTATCAATAGTTTGTATCACACCAAATCAAGTTTAACTGTTATGTTATCGATAAATATCGCCAAACATCTCATAATAAATTCTCCATTACAATCAGAAGTGTTCTTTGTTCAGTAATATGTGCATCACTTGGAGTACAAGAACGTTGTGACGACAAATACTAATCATATTCAACTAAATAAACATTTTATTTCAAAGCAAAACATATTCTGCAGTATTTTCTCTACAAATCATATCCAAGAAATGAGGCATCATCTGAATAATCTTTAACCAGTGGCATTGATGTTAACTGAAACTCTGAACTATTCGGTTTGCATAGTACCTATATCGCCGTATGTAAACCTACTAGTTAGAGCGACACTCATGTTACGAAGGATGCATCTTTGGGAAATATATGTTGTTGTGACTTAACAAAAAAGTCCATCAAAAACAATGTCCATGTTCCTTTCCATTGTCAATTTAGTTTGGAGACGGAACACCTTGCAAAGTTGTTGACCACATCTCCTTTATTCGATATTGCCAGGCTGCAGGACAGCCTTTAAGGATATGTTTTGTGCTTCTGTAATACATTGAAAGCTGCGTATTGACGAATTCCATGTAGATATGTTACGATACTGTCAGAATGAGAGCAAGTGAAACACAGATATTACATCTTACACTCTTGTTGCAATTTTTTCATGGTTTATTCATCATTATCTGCATGAATTCGTGTCGGTTGTAATACTGCTACAATAAACAAAGTACAAAAGTAGAACTAATATACCAATATGAAAAGCTGGAAGAAGAACCTAATAATATTTCAAGAAGTATATGTTGCAAGTGAGACCATCCACTCATCAGCTTCTTCATTAGAGTAACACTGGTCTTACATTCGTATTATTTCTTTGATAGTTTCGCCGTCATTAAATGACGATATCTAGTCTGTCATTAATTCTGTAACAGAGTTATCGGTCCTAATGTGTCTTACATACTCTAGAAGATCTCGGAATGGTTTGTCAAAGTATTCATTACCAAAGGAGTTCAGCATTTTTTGTGGTCATATTTGACTTTATTTTCTTTTTAAAATATGTCTTCATCAAATACGGTAGCAAAAATAAAAAGGCTTTATAACGGGATCTACGCACCATTGCAACTTCAGGAAGACGAGACGATTGTATACGATAACCTTGCTTCATGCGTACTAAGACTGATTTGTGTACCTAGCAGCAAGTATCCCAAAGCTCATACTTTGGAACCTTTCAGACAGTTTTGTTTTAATGAAATAATGTAGCATTTCACTTCCTCTTATTGACAGCTGACAACAGGTTCCGTACTTTCGCCAATGAAAGTGTGCATGTGGATTAATTCTTTGAAATGTCAGGAACATTTTAGATGAAAAAGGTTTTGAAACTTCTCGCTTACCAGATCAGCTTTTTTCTTCTCATTGGATTTATACCGTTCGAGTATACTAGTATATTTGTTCGGATTCCTATTCTCTATTAGTGTTACAGAGCGTCAAATGATATGTCAACGACAACCTGAGCGTCATCTTTTTACTGCCATTAAACTAATGACAAGACTGGATATATCGAATTCTTAAAGACGGAACCAAGTCGGGTGAAATGCAAAATTAAACATTCTGTTTGTCATCAATCGTGAACTAAAACTGCATCAGCAATAGACTATTAAAAGTTATAAGTGTAAAGATGCACGCATTAAAGAAATAAACAACAAATGACTCATCAAAAATATTTAATTGTTATCGAATAACTTTTAATCCTTACTTCTTCCTTAGTAAAGCAAAAGGACCACAAACAATAAGGAATATGAGATCTGCCAGAAAGAGGTACATAATTTAATGTTCTAAGTTGCTGCAGAAAACGTAATTACTTCAGCGTATGGGCAGTGGAGAAACAATTTATTCTGCATAATTGTACAATTGCTTCTAGATGGGCGTTGTTTATTCATGTACAGGATCTGGAGAACTATCAAAATGTGTTAAAATGGAAACCCTTCAAGAACACCAGACTGAGTACGTTTATTAATACTTTAATTTTTATTCATGAGAAGATAATCATACAAATAACCGGTTATATGATGCTATAATCCTTTGATAAATTTGCTTTCAGACGCCTAATTTGTAATGATTTTTTTATGAGCATGACACCCTAAGGTAACAGGTGAGATATATATATATATATATATATATATATATATATATATATATATATATATATAGAGAGAGAGAGAGAGAGAGAGAGAGAGAGAGAGAGAGAGAGAGAGAGAGAGAGAGAGAGAGAGAGAGAGA
>JAECUM010004538.1:0-106191 GCA_016617855.1 Megalonaias nervosa
AAAGATGTGGACATTAATCTTCTTATAGGGATAATCAGCTGCAAGAAAGAGATTCTCTTGGAGACAATTTTTCATCACGATATCTCAATTCTAAAACTTACAGGTTCAAAGGAAGAACTGAAATCCTTCCATAATAGAATCTGATTAACTGTCAGTCCATAATTTTATTATCGACATCATCTCCGATATTAGTTAATCGGAAGTAGCTATTCATTCATTCGACTAGGCGGTTGACTCGGGATTTGTCCTTACAGATCATTTGACTTTGGCGGGACATAGTCATTATACTGCACCGTTGTTAGTTTTCCAAGATATACTGTAAGCATAATTACATAACACAAAAATTCATATGTTATAAAATAAAAGATAAATTACTGGCGTTAGGAATTCTGGTATGTAGCTGGGATATCGAATGATTTCATTAACAGGAACCGGAAATCTGACCCGTATGCTAAATTTATTAATTGAAAGAGCTTAAGGACATAGGTTTGAATCCATTGGAACCAAACAGAATAGAACTTACCAAAATGTATTATTGTGTTTGAATTGTTTCTTCTATTCAACTGAGTGAACAGAAATTCAAAGGGACAAGCCTTCTGTACCTGACATGCATCAAAACTGCTTTCTTTGAAGGAAAAATCATTCTACATTCACAACAGTTCTTGTATGAATAACTATTGTAAGTCATAATGATATTTCTGAAGTTATATAATTCTAGAAAGGGGTTGTTCACATATGACGTCACGTAGTGTCGGGGGAAGGGGGGGGTCAAAATTTTGTGACGAAGTGTGGCGAGGGGAGAGGGGGGTGTTGAAGAAATGTGACGTCACAATAAATATGAGTGTGCAACGCTTCTTTCAAAAATAATATCAGAACAAAAAAGATTCTGTGACCTGCATCCTCAGTCCATATGTATCCACAATAGATAACAACTCTCTCGTAGACGACATATATTGATGTTGTTATCTCAGATGAAATATTGGGTAGTTGTTATAACCTTTAAATAGTTTAAATTGTTGTAGTTTTTAATTATGTTATTCTTTTTTAATATAATGTAATACTTTAAAACAAAATGTAGACTAAATAAACTGCGGGCCTACTGGTGATTAAACTTTGATTTTAGAAAAGTAAAACAATAGGATAACAAGTTATCACCATCGTGACAACAGTCCGACAAGAGCAGACACACGAGTTTAGTAAGTTGAAAGACGGTATTCGGTCCGCAGTGAACGTTTAATCTCTGAATATTTTTTATGTGAAAAAACAACAAATGTAATTAATTGAGTAGCGCCAAGGTTGGGCGCTGTGTAGCGCTGGGAGACGTACATTAAAGGGAATAAATATATCAAATGTTAGCTTTTCTCTTCTTTCTTTTTATTAAAAACGTTTTTTTTTTGACACCACTGAAGTGCTAGATTACAAACGGTCCTACTAGTACAAAGAGTCTTTGAAGCTTGATGACATAAAAAGCAGTTTAAAAAAAGACAGGGTGAGGGGAGAGAAGAACTTTGAGGATTGAGCCAGCGTGCGGCACTAGTAACATTGACTCTGTTGAAACCATACAACGTAACGTGTCCAGTGTTACATTAGTTTTAATTTTCATGACTTTTCGGCAGCCCATATTAATGGATAAAAATAAATTATATCAGTCTTTATTTAATGCTTATGTGCTAGCATATCCTACAAAACCAAAAAGATGTGCCAAGATGAACTTATTATAAAGTGGAATAGTATCAAGAATGACACATACTTGGCTGAAAAAGTTAACCATATGTTGCAAGAGCTCAAGGCGATCACCGGTACGAAAAAAGGATCACTTCTTAACTTTTGGACAAAACAAGCACTATCAGTTTCAAAAAAGTTTCTACTCAGGATAATTTAGAGTCCAATGAACAACCGACTGAAGTCTTGAATATCATAACTTCTGAAACATTGCCTTCTACCAGCCATTTTGCTACTCCGAGAAATGCTACTGTTCAATTACATTTGAAGTCCCAAATTGATGTCATAAATTCTAACCTCGTTGGTTGTATAATCGGCAGAAACAAGGACTACTTTCAAATGAGCAGAACTTAGAGTTAAAAGAAAAACAAAAAAGAAACACTGAGTTGGAAAAGAAACTAAAGAGGAAGATTGATGATCAAAGAAGATCTCAGAAAGCAAGGCATTTGAAAATCTCAAAACTGAATGCTTTTTTGGAAGATAATCCTGAACAGCGCACAAAGCTGAATATCAGGGCCAGATGTGGTCAACCAAATATCGAAGAGGAACAACCATTGCTTTTGCAAACTATGCTGGATATAGCAATGCATGGTTCAGCTTCTCCTGAAAAAAGACAGTTCGAAGTCTACAGAAGTATCAAAACCTTAGATCAATTAACGGAGCATTTAAAAAAACAGATGGCTTCAATATAAGTCGAAGTGGACTATACCTTCGTCTACTTCCTAAGCGTATTTCGTCGTCAGAAGGTAAGCGTCATGTAACCACTGTCCCAGTAAAGCTAACTAGAGCGCAAAATGATTATCACACTAAACATATTGATGGCCAGTTTTGCTCGGCTACAATAAGACATTTGGGAGAACTGTCTTTCATGCTTGGACCGGATGAGGTTTGTTTTATCAGCCAGGACGATAAATGCCGCGTCCCAATTGGTCTGGTCGCTGCCAATAAGCAGAGTCCACTGCTAATGCACGTTGAGTATAAAGTAAGCCTTCCTGACCATGACTGGGTAGTTGCTGCCCGGCACAGGCTTATATCCTCGGCGTATGCCGGCTGTTATGCATATGTAATTAAACTGCTTGTGTGTTAGTTTTTAAAATTCTTTTTTATTTTATTTTTGTTTCATTACATTTTATTGTAATGAATATTGAAGGGATTCAAAGTTCTTTTTCAGTAGTTCGATGTTTTCTTTTAGCAAGTGTTGTTTGTTTAAGACGTAGAAGTGTTACATGAGAATTATTTTTAGTTAACCTAGTAGTAGTATAAATAGTTGATGATCCTCTCTCAGAGACCCCCCTGCCCCCCAAAACGTTGTATGTTAACATTTTTGTCAGCAGTCCTTTTTAGCTCAAAATGATGGCTTTTACATGATCAGGCTTTTTCTAACACATTTTCTGACAAAAATATGTTTTGGAGGCAGGGTGGGTCTCTGAGATAGGATACATCATCTACTTATACTACTATAACAGTCTTTCATGCTTATTAGTCAAAATGTTATATTAAACAAATGAAATATATATAATGTCTTATTATAATCCAATCAGACATATTGGATTTGATCTAACAAATAGATTTTGTAAAAGATTTAATTCAATCAAAGCAGCGTCAGCATGTACTGGTATAAAACCTAAAATAATAAGCGATTGTATTAAAAAAGTAGGCTATCATATATCGCCGAAATATGGATCAGTATGGTTATTCGCGACTGAAAATGATATGAGAATAGCGGGTTGGGCAGATGATGTAATGACATTTATCGATAACATGGTCGATAAATTATTTGATAAGCTATAAAATTATAAAAAATATATTTTTACAAAACATATATCACAACACAACTCCATATGAACTCCCAGCTTGTCATATAACATGCTAGCAAGTTCAGGAGCATTCTGAATTAATCCCCATGTGATCCCCCAAGGTGTCAAACAACATCTTAGTAGGACCAGAGGAAATTCGAAAGACGTAACACAAACCCCATGTGATCCCCTAAGGTGTCAAACAACATCTTAGTAGGACCAGAGGTCACATATAAACTGATTGATGAACAATGATTATATATTTACAGATGGTTATGTGATGTTGATTTTTACAGACGGCACATTTTGACCTTTGTGAACTCCCAGGTTGCCTTTTGACATCCGAGCAAGTTCAGAGGTCACATTTATGATTATATACAATGAAGATAATGGGTATATACAATGAAGGTGATTATGATATATACAATGAAGATAGTGGTTATATACAATGAAGGTGATTATGATATATATACAATGAAGATGATGGCCTTTTCTCTATTTGTGAATATATAAACTAGCACCCCCACCCCCAAATATCAAATCCGTAGGGGTGCAAAACTGACACCTACTACGTGTTGACACGTGGGTAGGTATACTAATTTCTATTCACAAATAGACTGGGGCTGGCCAAGGCCCCCAATAGATTATAAATCTTGGCCTAAAATCGCCCCCGCAGACAATTTGCCTTTCTCGGGTTTCGAACCACCGACGCCAGGATGAGAGTTTCTACGCGCTAGCAATGAGCTATCGAACCATTACATAAATATATTGAATTAGTTAATATATACTTAACAAAAACAGCATTACATTTTCTGATTATGAAAACACGTAATTTTGCATTATATTTTCTGTTTTAAAAACGATATATTATAAATAATAAGAGAATACATTAATTTTTGATTTCACATTACACATAAAAGCGAAATTTAATGCTAGCAGTATAGGACTTTACAATGACACTCGCTCACAAAGTCGAGGCTAAACTAAGTGACAAAAAAGATAAAAATATCTATTTTGAAAACATTATTATAAATAAAATCTAGAAATATATGATTTTATTTTGTATATAAAACGGATTTCCCACTGCTGGCTAAAACATGAACTGAATTGCTTGGCCAGGCGTAATTATAGTTGTTACAGCAGACAAAATGGGTTGTTTCTATGGCGACTGAGCGAACTGCAGAGAAGAAATCAATAATTCCTATGGAAAGTGAATACCGTATATGCGTTCTTGCAAGTGGAAGTAAACAAAAGAAAAAAAGATACAAATGTGAAATAGCATTATGCAGATCATAGATTATCTTGTTTGTTTTACTAATTACTTAATAACAAAAACTGCACAAACTAAAATATGCCCTCGCAACCAGATTTGGGCATTTCATCGGTTATATACGGTTGGACTTAAGGAAATATACAGTATATTATTTACGTAAAGGGCATTTCTAATTACTTTAGCAAATACAAGGATTTGTAAGTCTTAAATATACTATTTCATTATTTACATTTAATTAAGAAACAATAAACAACTCGATCTTAAATCTGATTAATCAAATTAGGAACAGAAACAACATTTTTAGCTATAACTTATATTTTACGTTCGACAACTCGCGAATGATTTTAAACTAAACCCTAGCGTTATTATCTCCCTTTTTTAAAACATGCGCATATACAGAAAAAGCTATATTTCTGTTCCTATCATTAATGTGTTCACACTCGCTATTAAGTATAACATGTTATCTTGATAATACAGAAAAAATTTAATCATACCAGATACTTACGGCGACTTTCAAATAGATCTTTCATTGCCAATTTGCTAAGAATATATTTGCTACCTTTTGCAAAAACCTTTGATCTGTCCAGGTCGATATTAATTTTTGTGTACTGACCTTGGCTTATTGGATTATGTAAATTTTCATATTTTTGTGCAAGCTCGTCTCGTAGATTTTCGAGATACGGAAAATACTTGCTATCGTCTGTTCTAATAAGAGAAAGTTTTATTCTATCAAATTTACTAAAACAAATACCTGAAACTTCATCATTAAATTCAAATGATAATTGTTGGTTATTGACCATTATTTTTTTATTTTGCTATTAACTCCATCGGCTAATGTTAAATTTTCAAACATTATTTCTGATGCTTAGACAATATTACTTAAATAATGTCCAAGTGCGAGCGTATTAATTCCGTCTCTGCAATACCTTTTATCATCGAAATTACTTAGTCCACGTTTTATAATTGTATTCGTTTCAAGCTTATGATAATTAGTCCTAATTACATTGGTTTTAATAAAACTGACGCTATTGTTAAGAGCCGCTTTGAAATCATCAAAATGCATCATCTTTTTCACATATCCGCGAGGGATACCTTTAGCTTTCTTGGTCAGTTTATTGTCATCTAATATGACAGCATACATTTTGCTTCTTAGTCCAACAAACTCTCTTACAGGTACAAACATAAACTCATCTTTCATTTTTCCAATAACTTTCTTGTTAGAATTATCATGAAATTCACTACAAGTTGGATAATCTGATAAATCGAACAAATCTTTATTATCGTAAATATCTTGATAGACATTATCACATTTTATATTATATACTAGAGAGTCAGTATCAGTAAATAGCAACTCCGAATCTGCCACATTTTTTTGGTAAAATTATAATGAAAATCGTACATCAGCCACTTTGATATATCAAGTACAGCTGCACCAACATAGATTGGCTTATTTAACTTTAAATTTGTCTTTCGTCGTTGTATTGCGGCAAGATTTTCATTAAATATTTTCATACTAACAAAACCATCGTCGCTAACTAATTTATTTCTGCGATTGATATCATTAACAATTTCAATCGAAACTCTCCTGCGTATATTTTCCATAGTCTTACCAAACACTGAGTTGTTCATTAACTTGAAAAAGTTTTTCTCAAATTCGGTTTTAACCACGGCACGACGTTTCGTATTTAGGTCAATATAATCCGCCATCCACCGCGACTGATTAAACTTTAACACGCGATGGACTTTTCTCAGAATTAGTCCAGCATCTACTGCTTGCTTTAGATTTTTGTAATGCATGACGTAATTTCTTTTATCTAACAAATTTGGAACTAGCTTGTTAACGATAGAACTTTTTGTCGTTGTCATTGCTCGTTGTTCAGGCGATAATAAACTGTAATCAATCGTCATCGACTCTGCGCAAAACGGATAGTCGTTATGTAGATCATGTAACAAACTGGGATAGTCTAGATCAACTTCAACAAAGTATGAAATATCTTTCGGAAGATTTTTCTCAGTTTCTTTAAGAAATTGGTTTGAAGTTATCCAATGAAACCCACTGCAAGGCATTGGCTGTGCCATACTCCACCCGTACAAATTCACACAATCTAAATAAATAATGTAACTCGACGGACGATTTTTATCATAACTTTTCAAATATTTATTATTAGCCGCTGCATATTTTTTTGTTATGACGCTAATTCCGCCTCTGATGCCTTTTTCAATAAAGTTAAACATATCGACATCTGTTAAGAGATCTAATTCTATTTTGCTAGTTTTTAGTAGAGCGTCCCAAGACAGCCCTGGAGCAGAATAATACCAACAGGGGTCTAATCCGTAATTTGCATGACTAACCTGACGAAAATTCTCGAAAATATCTGCTAGCAATAATACATCCGTTTTCAGATATAAATCATGATAATCGCCAAATGTTTTACACGCAAATTTATTCCACATATCTTGTGCATATTTATACTCGTCGTCGCTGATGTTTTCATTCTTGAGCTGCGAGTAAAATTTATCTTTGTCAGGTAGAGAAGTTTCATTAAATCTGCTCCAATCGTCAAGGTACTCATAAGGAAAGATACCTTTTTTTGTCAGATCGACATAGTTTTCACCGAAGCAGCTTCGCAGATTATTGAAAATACTGCAGCCTTTAACGAGCTCGTCTAATGATGCTGCCATAAATTGCATGCTGTCGATAAAGCGTAATTTGCCGAGGGTCACCGACATATACTTTTCAAAATTATTTGGAATACATTTTATCACGTTATTCAATTTTAGTTTAGCTTTAATGTTTTTATCACCAAAAGCTTCTACAATGATGTGACTGTCATAGCCACGAAAGTTATGTAAAACTACGGGAATAAAATCTGGAGCATGAAATTTCAAATTGCAACTGTTATGAGCTGCTCCGCGATATTGGCCGGTCAAATGACAGTGATCTCGCACCTTGGAGTCCCCCAGCAACTGTTCGCAAATATGACAATTAACTGCCTCATCAAAGTCGAGTTGTTGTTTAGACGTTATTCTGATCGGAGCTGTTCTAAGTAATCTGTTAGAAATTGTATTAACTTCGTCTATTAAATTTTTTAGTAACCACACGGCAGGATTTTCACCTCTATATAACCTTATCGGAGATGAAAATTTATCGCTGGCGCAACAAACTACTTTATAAGCTACACCACATGGAATATGCTGTTGTATTTTTCTAGTACTTGATTTGTTCGGATTATTTTCTGCTCCAGCCACGGGAACGAATAGACACTCGAAATCGGCGTAAATAACAAAAGGAATACTTAGTTTATGATTATAATTTTTAAATTTTAATATTTTTTCTTTTTCGCTAGGCACAGTTATTTTTTGAACGTTGACGCAGTATTTGAGATGCTCTTGCAGTCTTTCATTGTTAGTAAAGCCGTGCAGACATCTATAACAGAAATATTTCTTGTTTTTGTTTTTACTGTACTGTCCGCCAACTAATCCGTTAAAGTTTTTTATCCAACAGTAATGTCCCTGAAAAAATAATAAATTTATTGTCTTTTGCGAAGCATTTTCTGAGATATATCTAGGGTAAACATTTTCTCGTTCGTCTAGTCCGAAAACATTTACTGAGATACCGTTTTGTTTTTCGAACTTTGGTATATGATTTTCTGCTACTGGAAAGTTGATGCCATCAAAATTGAGTTCGTTCTTGTGCGGAAAATACTTGTTGACGCGATCGGAATTTTGTTCTTTGGGAAACATCGCGGAAAGAATAGACCACTGGAAACATTTGTCATCGTTGTTTTTGACATTTATACAGCATTTTTTGTTCTTAATTTTGTGAGGAAGATCGACGTACAAATTACCGCGAAGTACGTTATATTTTGCTGTGTGAAATAAAACTGCTTTTATCATTTCGAATTTCCATCCTGACCCTGACGAAGTAAATTCTTCTAATTGTTTGTTTATTTCTTGATGTATTTCATCGGCGACCATGGCAATGTTTGTTCCAGTTAATATCTTCCTCGATTTAGCTGTTAAATAGGGCTCCGAGATTTCGCTGTCAAAACTTTTTGTTTCCAAAAGTACATCTTCGACTGCGTGTAACTTTGATAAAATCGTATGATATTGGACTATGAGTTTGATGCTTTTATGAGCCGCAAGTTCTTGAGCTATAACGGGTTGTAAAAGATGAAATAAATTTGTAGAGGTAAAATTAGCTAATATGGTCTGATCGTCGAGTTTATAACTGTTATCATAGCCTGAAAATGCTGAAGCAATTTTTTCGGATTTGATAATACTCTTTTTAGCAATGTCTCGCAATTTCAGCATTATATATATGCAGTAATATTGTTTATTTAATTGAATTTTTTAAATTTTTTTAATTAGAGATATAAAAATTTTTTTGTATATATATAATGACAGAAATCTTGAGATATCTACCACTGAGCGCGAGTGAGCAAGAAACTTATCATGTACATCCGAAATACAACTTATATGCTGCAGATGCATTAGGTTCTGTTATCAGCGTAGCATCTAAAAAAAGCTATTGGCGTATCAATTCCAGCTGGAATGTTAATTTCAGTGAAAGGTGTTGATATGTTTAGAAACGATTTTATTTATACTTTATTTGTCGGAGATATTCCAGAAGGACAACGAGTATATCGAGCAAATGGTGCAATTGCAGATGATAATATCGAAAATTTAGGTTTACAAGATGAATATCAACCCCATCCAATCTTTGACCTATACGAAGCAAATGATAAGGGAATTATTAGACATAGAAAAACTAAAAAAGTATTAGGAAACTTAGATAAAGATGGATATTTACTTATGAGTGTTAGAGGAATTAAAACAGATTTTATTGGTTATAAAGCTCATCGTTTTGTTTATGAAGTTTTTAACGGCAGTATTCCTAATGGCCTAGTTATCGACCATATTAATAAAATTAAAACCGATAATTGTCTAGAAAATTTAGATTTGGTCACGTCAAAAGAAAATACTAGAAGAGGAATTGGTGGCGGTAATAATTTTAAATATCCTGCTAAACAAATAATTTCAATAAATCTCGAAACTGGAGAAGAAATAAAATTTAAATCAATAACAGCTGCTGGAAAATATCATAAAATTCATCCTCAAAGAATAAAAGACGTCGCCGATGGAAGAGCAAGATCAGCGACGTCTACGCTGACATTTGATCAGTTTAGTTTAAAATACGATAATTAATAATATTTTCTATATCGTTTTTGGTAAGACAATTATGACCAAATTCCATTATGTCATCGCGATTTAATCGTAACGTCATTATTTTATTTGTATCAAGTTTTATTTTATCCGCTGCTGTTAACAAAAATTTATCAGATTCGCCCAGTGTTATCATAACGTCAACGAAATAAAAATTATATCCTAGCAAGCAATTTCGAACTGCTTCAGCTAGTTCTTTTTTGTTTAGTATATTAACTCGACAATGATATTTTATTTCCCCGAACATATTATATATATTAATTTAGATAAAAGATTATTATAATAATGAGCTTAATCGAGAGACTGGCTCAGCTATACTCAGAAGATTTTGTTCCAGTTCCTAATGTTGTATTAAAAAATATCACCGACGACAGATTTGCTGGTTATACTGAAAATGATATTTTGTATAACTATGACGATGACGAAGATGATGTTGTTGTTAGCAAGAAACATTTAAGCAGACCAACAACTGGTCGATATGATGTTAAGTACCACATTGCCAAAAAAATATTAAAATTTAATTTTAGCGTTGCCGAGCACCAAATATTTTGGCAACTTATAAGGCCCTTTCTAAACGTAAAAGTACCGGGACAACAAAGAAACATAAAATACGATTTCATTTTTGTTAAAATATTTAATTTAATGCCAGTCGATGATGCGAGAAAATTACACTTAATTTCTTTATGTAAACCAGTAAAATGTAGGTCAGTACTAATAAAATACGAGCAAATTTATAATAATATTATTCAGTTGATGCAATCGACTTAGTTGGTACCCAACTATTAAATTTATCGCTATATCCGCGCCATTTAACTAAACTTTTGTTGCCGCGCTTTTTAATAACTTTTTCAATAACAAATACATCTTGTTCTGTTTTCTGAAGTTCTTGCTCGTAAAAGCTGCCAGTTATAGGTTCTCCTAATAAGTCTTTCAACGAGTATGTAACTGGTATTGTTAAAAGTACTTTATCAAAAACAAATACTTCTTCGCTCCAGTTCGGAGTAAATCCCTTTTCAAATATTTTTTTCGTCAATGAAATTCTAACTTTATCGCCAACTTTAAATTTGTGTCTGCGGTACATGTTTTCATTAGCTAGCATTGGATTTGCAATCGCGTCATTTGGTGACATTTTAGTGGTTCGGTGTTTTGTGTTATTGTACTCGTCAACGATATTCTGTAAATTGTCAATATATTTATTCGTGTTTTTAGCCGTCAAATACTTATGAATTTTTTCGTTAAGCGTGCGATTAAATCGCTCGACAATAACGCTTTTTCCCTCATTTCCAGTAACGTATTTTTTAATGTTATTTTGTTCCAAAAACTGCTCAAACTTTTTGTTAAAAAATTCTGCTCCGTGATCGGTCCAGATTCTGTTCGGCTTTCTTTCTGTAGTAGTTATTATGTGCTTTAGCGCGTCAATCATTGAGGCCCCTGTTTTATCCGAAACCGGTATGCTAAATGCATATTTACTGAAAACATCGACAACATTGAACAAGTATTTTTTGTTATCGTTAAATTGAGCTAGATTTGACATATCAACTAAATCTATCGCCCAAATGTCATCAACGGCATTTGCTACAACCTTACGTCGCGGAAACTTTTTTTTTAGGTCTATGTAGTTCGACTGCCAGGTCATCGTATAAGTCTCTACCTAGTCCAGACTCTCCGAGTCCGAGTTTATATTTTGCTCCAATAAAACCCTGTACCAGCCTTCGGTCAACACGCTCTCGCATATTTACTGGTTTCATTTCACGAAGTTCGTCTAACATTACTTTGTCACAGCTGTGTTTTGTTTCGCCACTAGGAAGCTCAATATCTCTGTAGCAGATATCATGACGCATTGCTATTGCGTCAACCTGATTGTAAGGTTCTTGTCCTGGCAGCGGATTATCATTTTCGTCAAGTTGCTCATCAAGCGGATTCCACGGGCCAGTATATTTATGGCCTGGCAATGTCCAACCACCTTTCGGTTTCGGCAGTTTGCCAATTAATTTATGTATATCTATGCCCGTTCCAATTATTTCTCTGTTATTGCATTTCTGGCAATATGTAACAATTTTATTTTGCTCGAGACATAAATCTCTATCGGCGTCGCAGTTGCACGTCATTATTTATTTAGTCGTCTACTAAAATAACGTCAGGACAGCCCGCCCCTGACATCGTCAGGGCTGACAACTTTGTTGCTGGCAAAAACATACTTTTTCTTTTTCCACAAATTGCGCAAATACTTTTCAGCATTATTCTATTATTCTTCGTTTTTTCCGTTTTTTCGTCTTTATTTTCTGTTTTAGTTTTACACTTGAGACAATATGTTGACATTGTTATATTTGTAAGTTTATACAAAATTAATAGCGATCTCATCATTAGCGTGAGAGGGTTGTTTGTCAAATTGCAAAATAAACTTTAAAAAATCTGGATTTTTGGTCATCTGTTTAATGAACATTATGCAATAATATCCACAAGCGGAAGATCCAACTGGTTGAATCTGATTAGAAGAATAATTTATTATTTTGTTTTTACTCATATATCGTTTTACCGCGTCACTTGGTGGAATTCCGAACGAGTCGAAATAATTGTTATCAAAAACAGCTACCCAATGTGTGCCAGATCCGTCATTAAAATCTTGTATATTTATAACGCATGAACCTGGCGATGCAATTGCTGTAAGTTCATCTTTGGAATAAACTCCGTGAAAATTTTTTACTTTTTTAAGTTGATCAAGTATATCAAAATTACTTAACGGAACCGATGAAGTCGGTCGCGACTTTATCTCCTTGTTCCTGGCAGCATTAGTCCTCTTCCTCGTCCTAAAAGACCCGGCAATAGACTTCCCGCTAATCCTGCCAGTAATGGGGCTATTGGAAGAAATCCACCTTGTGTCTTTTTTTTCGTCGTCGTTTTTCTTTTCGTCGTTGTCTTTTTTCGCACAGTTTTTCGTTTAGGCATTATATTTATCTTTAGACAAAAATTTTCTTTATACCACTACCTTTAACTGCCTTTTCTGATGCGCCAGATACTGTTCCTGACGCTGCTGCTAGCCCTAATGTACCAAGTACTGGCAAAATTTTAGGTAGTAATGTTTTGGCTATTGCTGATAATGCCGGACCGAAGAAACCGCCGTGTTTTGACATCGCGGTTATTTGTGCAGCGCTTAAATTTAAAACGAAAGGTTTTTTGCGATCGTATTTATTTGCTTGATTTTTGGTTAGCAATAATTTTGTTAAAGTCCCCAAAGCACTCGGGTTGACCTTCAATGAAACCGGCCTCCGCTTCGCAACAGCAGTTGCTAATTTTTTAACTTGGCCATCAGTTAAATGTATTTCTTTTATAATATATTTTGTCATCTTATATAACGATTACAGATTAAACTTGTATTGTCATTTTACCTCCGACAGAGTCGATTGTAACAAATCTGTCGCTTATCACTAACGCATATACGTTTAACGGCACTGGAGCTGCTGGCGCTACTGGAAGTTCGAGTGTCCAAGTGATTTCAATATCAGCTGTGCTGTCTACAGCTCGCTCGCTCTGTTTACTAACATCAAAGTAAAATATCGGATAAAGTGTACGAAATTCCTCTACTGATATCTGAGTTCCATCTCCAGTATCTTGATATTTCTGCATTGAGTCGAGCAGGTTCATGTAAGGCCTAGTAATGTTTTTATTGGTGTCATCTGCAAAATTACATTCGATCGCTCGTTCTGGATATTGTTTTGAATTTATTCTAGCGTATATTCGTCTAACATTAGCGTTATCAAATATTGCATTATTTTGTTGTTGGTTATTACGTCGAGCTTGCTGCTGGAATACAACAAATAACTGACGCGGCAGTTGTTCACTCGATGTTGTTGTGACTCGCCACGTGTAGTCGGTGGTATTCGGAACTGCTGTTTGATATATTTTATGTTGCTGAAAATGAATTTTATTCGTGCGTTTTTCCAGCATATTATCTAATTCTAACGTTTTAGTGACTGATGGAGTTATTCGTGGCATCCACAGCGCAAGTTTGTTTATGACAAATTGCACATCAACCCCGCCATGTCGAAATAAACAATCATCTCGTTCTGCGCGATCTAAAATAAGCGTATGTTTAACTCCACGAAATACTTTATTATAGTCCCTGCAAAAGCCAAGTATTGTACTTAACGGCAGCATCATTGTAATCTGACGTGATCCTGCTGCAAGTGCTTTTCTCTTAGCATAACCTTCATTATAACGTACACTTTTAAAACCTACTATATTAGCGTTAACTAAAGCTAACATTGCATTTCCATCATCAGCTACTCCTGGTGGTGTTATACCAAGATTATTACAAGCAGTATTAAGTAAAACTCTTGTAGCGTTTACACCAGCGTCTGCAGCTGGTGCGGTTATACCTAGCGCAGAAGCATAAAGAATAAGAAAATCTCTCACATTTGCAGCGCTTCCATCGGCATTAGCTCCAACTGCAACTGCTACTCTTGGAATAAATTCTCTAGATGTCGCATTTCCAATTCCAGTATCTTTAAACCACATCATATTAGTTGCAGTTGATTTGGAGTAATCGTCGGAAAACGAAACAATATTTAAGATTGTACTTGCAACTTGCAAGTGATTTGAAATATCTTCAACAGTTTGATTGGCCAGCTGATATCGAGCACTTCTAAATAAACACCAACCATTGTTTATAAGAGCTACTTCTAAGTTAGCTGCAATTGCGGCAGGTGGATTAGCTGTTGTCATAATCTGGCCACGAACTTCCAACATTGCTTTGTGAGGCAGTAGAAATACGTCCTCGTCTCGTGTATTAAATGTTCTAACGCCAGTTTTATTAGGTTCGTTAGAATTTTCATCAAGATATTCAACATACTCAAATTCTGTTACTGTGTTGTCTGTGTCATAAGTTTCTGCAAAATCGAGATAATTTTTCACAGACATTTTTTTATTTTATTAGGTTATATAAAATTATTGCGGCGTTGTAACTTTAGATATTAAATTTTGTATAATCTGCTCGCCCTTTGGTGATAAAAGTTTTTTTGTTGTTGTTATCATTGCGCGTTGGGTTTCTTTTGTTGGTGCGATTTCCAAAATAACTTGCTTGATTGACGGTGCTGCATGCGCCTTAGGTTCGCATTTTATTTTATCAGATATTTTTTGTCCCACAGCAGTTCCAGCAGCAGATGCAGCTCCAGTTGCAAAAGCTTTACCCGCGTCAAGTGCGATTGGCGCAACTTTACGAGCTAGTCCTGGAATATTTTTAACAATTTTAGTAAATATATTTCCGAAAAATCCTCCTACTATTTTTCTTCTGTAAACTTTTTCTGTTTCATTATATCTGAGGTTGTATAATTTTGTTGTCAAATCTTTCAAAAAATATGTTTACTATTGTTCGTCTACGCAACGCGTAGGTGCACGTAATAAGTAAAAACTTCATTATTCAAATCCAACTGTCTTCCAGATTGATCTGTCAATTGCATATTTACTTCTGTTATTTGATTTTCAACATTTAGCGGATAATAAATAATATGACGCTGACTGATTTGCATGAGAGAACCTGGTGGAACGTCTGGTGAAAAACTGTATATAGTTTGACCTTTGCTGCCTTTGGCTGAATAAGAACCAGACGCGATCGAACAATTTACCAATATTGTGTTAACTTCAGTTATATTTACTGGAAATTCACCGTCATACGTGACAGATGCATCATCAACAGAAACATAATTTTGATGTTTAAATCCTATCAATGATGCAATGCTTGTTGGTGATATAAAACTAACTATAAAACCATTTTTTACTTTTATTCTAGCTCGCAATGTATTATAATTCGGTGCTGGCTCAAAATCATCTGCGGGTCCTTTGTTAGCTGTTATAAGTTCTTTTATCGTTTTATTCAGATCAGTTATGTTATAGGCGCCTTGCGGAATTTTAAATGATGTCCATGGAGCAGTTTTTCGTGGATATTTAACATCAATAACAAATTTAGATTCTCGGATTGTTGCGCGAATTTCGCTTACTTTTTTTATCAACATCTTCAACATTCACCTGAGCAACCTCTACATCGTTCTTCAGAATTCTGGCTTTTCTCCAACTATTATCGAGAGTATTTATAAACTCAAATTTGTCATTGATACCAGTCTTAACATTTGCCATGGCGTTCCAGCAAGTGCATGAAATTAATCCAATTTCGTATTGTTTATGTCGATCTAGTTCTATTGGTGGAATATACTTTACTGAAAAGTTTGCGCTATCTTTATCAGATTGACTAGAGTCTAGTAATAGCGTCGCTGACATTTATTATTATATTTTTATAAAATTAAGTCGCCGCGATTAAGTCGCGGTGCAAAGTATCGTATTCGTCAGATGCTAATAAATTTCTCGATCTCAAATTATCAAGTATGTCAATAATTTCATTGTCGATTCCAGCACCAACATTTCCTGCTTCTTTTGATGATATCAATAGCATTAATCTGCCGATCATTTCAGTAACTGATGCAAATATTCTGACTCCAGTTCCTATTTTCTTTCTATATTTTTCTAAAAGTTTTTTAAAGCGATCATCATCATATTTTTTAAATAATTTTTCAAAAGTATATCCCTGATCGACATATTTTTTATCTTTAAATTTTGCTGCAGTAGTTTTAAAAACAGTAGCGATAGTGTCATTTCTTGCTCTTTTAAAAATTTCTTCAATATTTTCCATTGGAGTTGTACTAATTTCTTTATAAGCTCCTTTACCTTTTTCTATGATAATTTTTAATTTTTTAATGAGATCATCGTATTTATCTTTTTCCCAATTATAAATATTATCAACGTCAGAAATATTATTTTCTTTCATAAAATTTAAATATTCTTCATCTGTTATTTCGTTTTTTGCTTTTTCTTTGTACTCGTCACGATAGCTTTTACTTGCTGCGGCTGATTCTTGTAAATATTCTTCAGTCATTATAGGAGATGGTGGTTTATATGCAGTTGCTTCTGATCTTTCATCTAATAATTTTGCTTCATTAACTAAGCTACTAAGGTGACTATCACTAATGTATCGTTTATCTCTGATATTATTAATAGCTTCAATATAAAGATCAGCGATAATTCCATGTCGATATAATTTAATTTCGTCATGATAATTTCTATTTTCTAAAACTACATTATCCAAATGCTTTTTACTCTCTTCAGTTATTTTTTCTAATTCTGCAATTTTTTCGTTGGCTTCAAATTTATCTTTGTCAACATTATGTATTCTCACATTTTTAAATTTATTATATTTATTATTAAAATCTTTATATTCATTATCTGTTATTTTGCTATTTATATTTTCTAAATAATATTCAAATCTTCTTTTATCTTCTCTCTCTCTTCTAAGCTCTTCTTCATGTTCTAACCGTCTTTCAATTGGTCTAACTACCGCTGCTTCGGCTAATCTTTGTTGAAGTTCTAGCGGATTATTTATAAGCCGATCTAATGCAGCTTATCTCGCAGCAGGATCAGCTATATTTGCTACAAGTGCCTCAGCTAATCTTCTTTTTTCATCTTCAGATCTCCCTTGTTGTTCTTTAACTAATCCGAGTAAACCTTTTTCTTGTAATTTTTTAGCTTCTTCTTCTGATAGTGGCTTACCTTCAGGTTGTTTTCCAAGTAAAGCTTCAGTAACTGGTTTGAGAACTGTAGCTGCTGTTTCTGCTGCAGCAACTTGACCACGTCGTGCTTGCTGTACTAGCTGTTTAAATTTTGCCTGAGACTGCGCAAGTTTTTTTAAAGATTTTCTATATGTTTTCTGTACTTTGCTTGTTTTTCCATTAATTATATACTATTTTCTATAAAAAATTATTGTAGATAGTTTTCAATACAACATCGAAACATTTTACTCTTATCATTCGTTAACTTATCGAACAAAAAGAAATCATATCTATTTGCCGTTGCTTGACGGTACAGTTCAATAAATTTATCTTTTGTTACGTCGCCGCATTGTTCGTTCGCGATATTTCTAACGTCAATATTGTCAAGTCCTGGAAATAATATAAAACAGCCAGTATTTCGCCTAATAAATCTGTCAACATTATAATATCCTTGAGCGAGATAAATAGAATTACATTTCTTATTTCGCGACAGTGAAAAATACGATCTGATTTTATTCATTTCCTCGTTGTTTAGCGGAATATCATCAAAAACAACTATTTTGTGTTCGGACGAATCGAGTTGATTAACTAGAATAAGTTCTTCTGGTTGTTTGATATTAAAGAAATTTTCGCCAGATTCAAGATCGTCACGAAGTTTGTCATTATAATTGTTAAGTAGCTCGTACTTATCCTGTTGGGGATTAATTGTGTAAATATAAACGCGATCGTAGTTAAAATTATGTCCTAAAAGTAAATTCATAAGCAAATTTGTTTTGCCCGATCCAGTTCTACCAACAATAAGATAATGACAATCTGGAAGCTCATTGTTATGTTTATGTTTCACCAACCGCTCTGTATCAAAGTTTAATATGGACGATTTTGCCATTATACAATTTTATGGTATATAATTTTGTCAAGTAGTAAATAAATAATGAGTTTTTATTCAAAATTTGGAACATTAGTAGGAGATTCATCGTCTGCTCAGCAAGGTGACTTATCTAAGTACGCAACTCTTGATCAGCTCAAAAATGAAATTACTAATTTATTAAATATCACAAGTGTTGATCAAAACGAAGTTGTTATTTTCCAAGATAAAGAAGGACGATTAAAAACGAGTAATATGCAACTATCAGATGTACTTGTACGAATTCCCACCGCGGCTGTTAATAATATAGTTACTTTTGCTGACCAAGGCAAAATGCAAGATTCGGGTAAGTCTATTAACGATTATGTTAAGAAAGCTGGCGATGTATTTACTGGTGACATTGTCATGTCAGGAAAAAAAATTACATATCTTGGAAACCCAACCGCAGATACAGATGCAACAACGAAAAAATACGTCGACGATCAAGAATCCAAGTACGCGTCAGTGCGCGGTGGTATTATGTTTGCATTTCTCAATATGAACAATAATGGTATTAGTAATCTCAGAGCACCAGAAACAGATTTCGACGCCGCAACTAAAAAATACGTCGACGATAAGGAAATTCCAATAACGACTTCGTTAGCAACAATCAATGATGGAATTGCTGCATTTAGAACTGATTATATTAATCACGTACAAACATTTCTAAATTTTCGTAGAAATTTAAACAGAACTATTAACGAATTTTTTGGAACTCCACCAACTGTTATTATTAATCTCGCTGACATTAACACAAGACTCAACGATATCATTAGTGGCATTCCTAACATTGTTCAAAAAACTGATCTCATTAGAATTCCACACAGACGAGCTAACAATATCGTGTACACAGTCGCATCAGGAAAAGCAACATGGTCGCAGCAAAATAACACTTTTAAACACATCGCAGAAGTCACTGGTGTATATAGATTATCTGTGTTTAGCAGTGCAAAATTCAGTATATTTACCACATTTCCATGGCGTCATTCAACCGATGATTTTTCTGGAATTGTGTCTATAGTGTTAAACAAAGATATCGAGGAAACGTTTATGCTGATAGCGGATGATAAAAAGTTAACCGCAGCGACTTATTGGTGGTGTATTGAGTTTGTATCTGAAACTCCCGAATTAGTTACTTAAATAACGGTATAAAATATACAAACAAATATTATATAATGAAAAAAAATATAGTCGATTTTAATCATATTTCAGAAAACATTCCCAAACAAGATGTTGACGCTCTAATGCAATATTACAGATACTATCATAAAAATCTTTGGTGCGTCAAAAAATGTTACAAATACTATGCAAAAATACTGCGAGTGATATCATATCTACCGCTGTTAATGACCGGCTATGGTATAATTTCAAGTGGCGCATCATTAAATCCGTTTTTGTTAATAATATCTGGTGTCGGTGTTTCTCTTGCAGCAGCGTGTAAAAAAGTTGAGCCTCGACTTGCGACTAAAAGAAATGCTTGCAAAACAGCAAGTATAACTTATAAAAAATTACTTGATCAAATTCGATCTTACTTGTGTGGCATAAAATATGATATGGACGACTTAATACGTGAGTTCCGCATTATCGATAGTATGTTAACAGATATTCTGCCAATGAGAGTCAGCAAATACGAAAAAGATTATAATAAAAAGTAGATGTTTAATTTTGTGTGGCTTTAGAAATATCCTTATCAAATAATATATCGACCATGTTATCGATAAATGTCATCACATCATCTGCCCAGCCGGCAATTCTCATATCATTTTCAGTCGCGAATAACCATACTGACCCATATTTCGGCGATATATGATAGCCTACATTTTTAATACAATCGCTTATTATTTTTGGTTTTATACCGGTATAACCTGACGCTGCTTTGATCGAATTAAATCTTTTACAAAATCTATTTGTTAGATCAAATCCAACATGTCTGATTGATGGTTTATAATAAGACATTATATATATTTCATTTGTTTAATATAACATTTTGACTAATAAGTACATAGTAGTAGGAATAGATGATGCATCCTCTCTCAGAGACACCCCTGCCCACGAAGCATATTTTTGTCAGAAAATGTGTTATCGTGTAAAAGTCATCATTTTGAACTAACAAAGGCTGCTGACAAAGATGTTAACGTAGAACGCTTTGGGGGGCAGGGGGGTCTCTGAGAGGGATCATCATCTATTCATACTACTTCTATCTTGCACCTTCCCTTTTTTCAGTACAAGACTTCTTGACTTAGATTACTTGAAATACATCCTGGCCCAGTTAATCAGGTCTCCAAGATCTTCAAATATCCATCTACCTTCTGATACTGACTTGGATGTAACTGTCATATCATCCATGACGGCCCTTGTAGGAGGCTGCCGAACTCCAGATGACATAAATGCTGACTTCACAAGCAGATTCTTTGAAGCTGAAAATAGTACCACCGAAATGGAACATCCAATTATGATGCCAATTTTCATTTGTATAAATCAGTCTCAAGCTCAAATCGAAGGGATGGTGGCGTGTTAGTTCGTCTCCATAGATCCACAGTATTTAACTATTGGGTTTCCTCGAGCTATGGTCAGATTAACCCACAATTTACTTTTGTGTTTCTTTTAAAAATTATTTTATAGAATTAATTCAGATACTGTGAGCCATTGCCGGATTAAACCCCATGGAGGCCCCTAGGCAGTCGAAATCTCGAGGCCCCCTCGCAAATTATTTCCTAATACGTCAAGATCAAATCAATTAAATATTATTGATCCGTTGTCGCGGGGCCCCTAGGCCGGTGCTTACTCTGCCTATTTGCTAATCCGGCATTGGTGTGAGCTTGTCTAAGTCTGCCTTTAATTGCTATCTCCGAGAAGATGTACCACGTTTCTATGATTTAATGCAACTAATGGTCGATTTGAGGTCGGTTAAGTTTATTATGCCCGATAGTCAGTGGCAAACCTATGTCGCTACCAGGTGGTTTTGACGAATAGGGCATGTTATGAATTAGGCGCATTTCACCTCATGTCTAAAAATAGCCCCACTTGGGCTCTGTCTTAAACCCTACGGACAAACTTTGTAACATGACTGGTAGAGTTAACCGAAGACGATGTTCACGGGGCGATTTTACCGTAAAGTCTAACAGTGAATGATGTTTGGTACATATTGATATGAGCAGAGCATAGTTCAGAGAATATAAAGTATAGTTCAGCGTAAGCAACTCAGCGTGTACACACCATTTGTCGTCTGTTTGTCCGTAAACAATATGATAGTGCACGTTAGGTTTTGTGGGTAAATTCTACTTATAGCAACAAGGCGAATTCGTAACCTGCCCTATTCCATTTTCTCGATAGGGAATTAACTTCGACCTCACACCGAACGCATATTTGTCCAAGCCTCTTAAACAGAGTGGGAAAGGTCAGACTATTTACGGCTGAGTTAGAACCGACAAGTAAATGACCGTGACGGAAAAACTTGGATTATGAGTGTGAACCTTTAGATTAAAATCTTAATGTAGATGATTATAGCAGAAAGTTAAACTCATCTTCATATATGTTAAGCTGCTTAAACATATTTTATTGTCACAAAACGTTGACTAATGGGGTCGGGTATAAGTTCTCACAAATTAAAATAAGCCCTTCCGCAATGGATTAGAAAATACTGTAGCGGAAATTGCCTCGGCTACACTACCCCAAGTCTCACTATCTTGGGTTCTTTAGGATAGATCTTTGTATTTGGAGTGATACCCCGCTGAATCTGTCTGAGGGCTGGCGCTCCGGATTGCGACAGATTTCTACCCCAGCGGGATACCGTCTCATTCCTGACTTCTTGTCGCCGACTGGGTCACCGACTGAGTCGCTGGGTCGCTGAGTCGTCGACTGGGTGTCCTGTGGTCGCCGACTGTGTCGTCGACTGAGTCGCTGGGTCGTCGACCGGATCGTCGTTTGTGTCGCCGGGTCGCCGACTGGGTCGCTGACTTTGGTCGCAGAGTCGCCGAGTGGGTAGCAGAGTCGTCGATTGTGTCGCTGACTTGGTCGCAGAGTCACCGACTGGGTCGCAGAGTAAGTCGCAGAGTCGTAGACTGTGTCGCCGACAAGATCGTTGTCGCGCGTCGTTACTCGATCAAAAGAGAGAGAGAGAGAGAGAGGGGGGGGGGGAAACAGAGCGAAATGATGAGAGAAGAGAAGATATATCTTCAGTTAAAATGTGTATTGTCGCAAGATTTCCGCGTTTCTTGGACGAGCCTTGTAGCGCCTTTATCCTGGTCGACGAAAGACCTTGTCCCTACACTTTTGTGCTTGCTCCGGCGGGTGGTTATACAGCTTCACTTGCAAGGGGACCTCCTCACACAATACCGCTTCATAACACACTACCTTTGCAGCCACAGTTGGCACGTATATACTCAGGCGGAATCACGTGACCACAAAACTAAGACGCTATACTGTGCTACAAAGCCCGATAAAATTTAAAATCAAACATAAACTTTAACGAAACAAAAAATTAGCTTTTACGAAACGAAAATTACTGTCCATGGGTTTTTCTCATTATAATGTACTTGGATATCGGCAAAACATTTATATGGTTCAATTCAGTTAGATGTAAATATACTTAATTCATACATATACACACAAAAAAGGAGATAAAGAGAGATTGATTACATCATATAATCATTAATGAATAAATTTATGATCGTGGCAGTAATTAAGTGGGTGAAGAAATACAGTTTTTAATCCTCCTTAATTATTTTCTATATCTTTATCACAAGCACACACTGGATGATTATCCCGCCAATGGTAAGAATTCACATCATAATACAAACCACTACAACTGTTTCTAATTCTATTTTGCACGACATATAATTTCCCGTTACGAGATAAGAGCTAGGCAGGCACCTGTGTGCTCTTTACCTGTGGAAATAGAATAGTTACTTTCTGTTTGTAATAAAGCCAGGTATGCATTCCACACATGAATATAAATTATTTACAGCTCAAAATGATAGATAGATAGATAGATGTTGTTGTTGTTGTTGTAAGGCGTAACGCCATTTTTCAGCATATACATGGCGGCCAGTATTAATAGTGGAGGAAGAAACCGGGAAATACCCGGAAAGAGCCACCGACCCACGAGAAGCTACTGGCAAGCTTTCTCACATATCCACATTCGCCGAATCCGAGACTCGAACCCACGCAGACAGAGGTGAGATGGCAGTGATCCGTAACGGGGAGCGCTTTGGACCACTAGGCCACTCGGGGCCTCGATAGATAGATAGATAGAAAGATACCTTTTATTCAAAAGGTCATATGACCCTCGTGCACAACATATAAATACATTAGACAAACTAGATATCAGCATTTATTTCGTCTCTGACATTCCTTTTACATATTGTTATTGTCATTATTATTATTATTATTATTATTATTATTATTATAGTTGTTGTCCCTTGAGGAAATATGAATGAAGTTAAATTAGCAAGCAAGATGAGGAAAGCAGTTAAGAAAATTATAAAAGATCTATTATTGGAACATAATAATAATCAATATTACAGCGAGACAAAATTAGTGAGCTTTGAGGCATAAAGTTTAGTGAATGCTCAGCATTTTAATTCTTAAAAGCTTCCATTGATTGTTAAACATTCGAAACAGTCTAAAATTCAAGGTCATGCCTAGACGTCTCTGATCTAAACAAATATTTTTGTCGCTTTAATAAGGAGATTATTACGCTATAATGTCACCTTTAATGAAACACAACGCCTTATTTGCCTTTAGAAGTTCACTACCTTGACACTTTTGTGCACGAAATAGTATGACATGGCGTTAAAAAATAGAAGTAGATCGGATCACGTTGTTTATTAGATGTTATTTACAGACTATTTAAAAAATGCATCGACTTTGATCTAATTGAAATTTAGATAAGATTTAAAACACAGGTGTAAAATATACCATTCTGTAAAACAGAAAAACTGTATATATACGTACTCTAGTCCAGGCAACAAAAGTAGATGTAGAAGCAAGTCCTTTATACCGTCAGAAAAACCAAGCCAGAAAACGAAATAACACAAGATCAGAAATTTACATATGTATTGCTTCCTTTAAGAAGCGAATTGATCGGAAGGAGCAAAAGGAAAATATCAATTTTTCGTGCCATTTGTATAAATAGTTCCCCCCCCCAAACAAAGACACGTATTCTACTCATATATATGTCAATTTAGTGAGAGACCTTCACAAATCAAGTGAAACAAATTATCATTATCTTTCTGAATGTGAGTCATATAACGCTCCCTACTGACATCCACTTTCAGTTTAGATAGGCATTGGAGAAGACAACTTAAAGGATACACTAACTGAATTCTAGGCAAGTTTGTATATTAAAAAATCTTTTTGTATTTAACATACTATACAAATACTATAAATACATAAAAAGCAGTACTTTTAACACAGTTTCGGATATCTCATTTCCTCGCCAATATGTGTTAAACAAAAGAACACCTGCACATTTTGCTATACCATGTCCATGGCAGAATGTGCTAAACAAAAGAACACCTGCACATTTTGTTATACCATGTCTATGGCAGAATGTGCTAAACAAAAGAACACCTGCACATTTTGCCATACCATGTCCATGGCAGAATGTGCTAAACTTCGTTAAAGAACCCATCTGACTCGACCCATCTCATGGGAAATAACGTAATTCTTCTAAGAACCCACCTGACCTCACTAGCCAGTGAGAAATTACTCCAAACTTGCCAACAGGTTCAACATACAGGTTGAATTTAGTTGGTAAACACCTAATTATAGCTCAATATCTTTAAAGTGAAATCTATACCAATGGACACAAAATTAGCTATACAATATCTTGTTTATAGATAACACTACAATATACTTATATGTATGTATACCTTATATGTATATGTAACAACAACCTTATACTTGCTCCTTATACATACTTGCTGCTGCCACTTGCTGCTGCCTGCTGCCTCTATATATATAACAACTAAATGCACCAGGTTGGTTGGTATTCAAGTTCCAAAGGATTTTGGTGAATATAGAAGAATTCTTTATTTGAACGTTCAAATTACGATAAAAGTTTAAGTTACTTTTTATTTATTCGGCAACAAAATATGATCGTATATGTCGGTTACAATCGGTTGCATAAAACAATGTGCGAAATGGGTTCTGTCTGTTAAACACTGGATATAAATATCCGTTAGAACCTGCTGTTGTACAAAGACAACAAGTAAAAGCACACGAAAAAAAAAAAAAAGAATTCAAACAATATTCGCAAATGAACGGTTTGATGAACAGGTGAGAAAAACAGCGACTTAAAAATATAAAATTCTGTGATCTGTATCTGTCCAGAGAATCTCCACTTTCAAATTTCAAAGTGTCGATATCAACAATGTTTAAATATGTGACTATGAAACACTAAATTTCAAAGTTGTAAATGTTATTTCGACTAATAGTTACTGCCCATACCAACGTAAGCGTTAAATTCAGTTAGTTAATTAATGCGTGCGCCAGCTGGAGTGTTACATTCAGTTCCATATTTAATGACCGTGGAATGGTAAAATCTTTCAAATACAAGGTAAAAGGTTTTGTTGCATTAACCGAACGCTTCTAAGACGAGAAGTCCAAGACCTTGTTAGCGCGAACATGAAAATGGGACGCAGCCCATGTCAGAAAGGTTGTCGCTATTATTCCCTTCTTACGACACTTACGAAGACACACCAGGCTCATTCTACATCCCTGAATCTGTAAAGGGACCGATTCATATAAAGATTCAAAAGTTAGAGAAAAAAGTGTTTGTATAACACAGAAATAAGGTTATCACCTCTTAATGTCAAAATCAAATCAATTGCTGAAAATATTGCCGTCTTTAAGATATATTTGGCCCATCAAGAGTTTGACAGTTGAAAAATTTAAAGGTTTAAAACAAATCTCAGTCGTGTAGGGTACTTCATAAAGGATTATGCGAGATCTGTGGGGAAACTGTCAGTTTTGAAAACGCTGAGTTGTTTTTAGGTTGACCTGTATTTATATCACTTTCAAAAACTGGTACAACGATTTTGATTGTGGGATGATAATATTATATAGCAAAGTATAGTGTAATCTGAGGTCACCCTGAACAGCTCTGTGTTTTGGATCAAACATTTTCAGCTATGTTTGTAGCTGGAAAAGAGACTACGAAAATCGTTTGAAGAGACTTCAGAAGACGGTTTGACAAGAATAGAAAATGCAACTGATATATTTAAAAGAGTTGACGAATTGCTTATTCACAAGAGAGACCTGCTTAAAAATGTAAACGTTGTTCACACTCCGGGTTATGAACAAATTAAAGCTCTGCTAGGAGGTGTTATGGAAACTGTTATGCTACTAAACTAAGACTCTAGACGATACTACTACAAAATAAAACGTTTATTATCATGACACCGATTTTCGGACTATTCGCTAGTACGGACTATTTCTGCTTTATCCGAGATTTTAACTTACTACAATTTACTGGGTTCTTCCTCCACCAGATATATTGGCCGCCATGTAATATCATGTGCTGAAAAGTGGCGTTAAACCCATAAAACCAAAACCAAACATCAATAACTAAATTATCTTTTAAAAGTAAAAATAAATGTAATTAGGAGAGAGGAGGAGAGAGTGAATACAAAGAGAGAAAGGTTACTCTTACACCCAAGCGTTGCCGTGTGAATGCCGCCAGGCGTCATTTGTTATACAAACAATTGCACGAAAAGTGAAAATGGGGGCCAAAATAGCATGTTCCATCCTGTGAAGCAATGGCAGGGAAAAGAAGGAAGATCAATAAGATGCTTATTGCAAACAGAGCGTCAAGGGCAAAAGATAGAAAGGTCAAAGGCAAAAGACGTCTTGATTTACAGAGTTATGGAAAAGATTCTGAATCATATGTCATAAACTTCATTTTCCCATCCAATGCAAGCGGAGGCAAATCTTGAGTCCGTAGTACTATCACATGGGAAAATTGAAGATCGCTATGATTAGAGGAAAAGAAGTGGAGACAGAAGTACATATCTCTACTGTAGAATATTGGGCATGAGGAAAAGGGAAGATACAATCAAACTTTTGACCAAAATCAACAGCAGGGTTGAACGCGATTTGCGCGAGGCAAATATTTGTGAAACTTCAACAAGAAATAGCGAAATATAACCTTGTCGCACATAGTCATTGATGGAATCAAACAAGCTAAAAAACTGCTATTAAAATTTTAATCTTAAGGTACAGACAGACTGGGTACCTTACTATATGCAAGCTGAAAGAACTGATCCACAGTTTTGTTTAGTAAAATATCAGCTCAGAGAGAGAGAGAGAGAGAGAGAGAGAAGGGCATCGACAATGATGTTTATATTTTCTTGAAATATATTCGGCTAAAAGTTCGCAACCATACTGAGCTGAGATGATCGATATTCAAAATCTGAGCAATTTCATTATTATTTAAGACTTAGATCGGCCTTTTATAACTACGTAACTGCATGCTGATATTGTTAAGATGGAACAAACTCCCTTTTCTCTGCCAGAAACGGCCCCTTAGATAGGCTGCAACTGTTATGGGGTAAATTTCTATTAGAACCAAAGACGACTTGTCTGTTCTGTGTCCATTATGTAAAAATTGTCAGGCTAAGAGGACCACCTGCCTTGGAAAAATCACCGAATCCGAGAGATGATTCTGTATCAGTAAAGATCTCAAAATACTATTGCCTAAAGTAACATTTGAGTCTAGGAGAAAGAAAACTGCACCCTCTGAGACAAAAAGTCACTAGATCCAGTCTATATTTATTATTCAGTTTCAAGGGATGATGCATTTCGGTGACGCTTGCTGAAAATCAGGTATGTCGTGAAAGTACGACCAGGGTCTATCGCTCGACATTAATAATGTAAATGGCCCAAAAGACTAAGCAATTCTGTTTTCGCGCAAGATTTCCTTTCTTGGAAGCTTCCTAACAGTACAGCTAATATGTCAAGCTTATTCTCTGACAATCTAGCGTCCATTTTTTTCAGAGTCTAGTATTATACCTAAGTGTTCCATAAATGGCGATGGTTCTGGAAACTTGTGACGAGTAGTTGGAATAGGTAATCTATCGAAGATAAATGTAATTAATAATATTGTTCTTTCAACTTGAAAGTTGGGCAAATGAATGGACAACAAAGGCATCCAGCAGGTGTACGAAATATAAAATGCAACAATTATGTCGTTCTATCCATGAATCGCTCTTATTAAAGTGTACAGAAGTCGGGACTACTTCGCCTACCGAACGCTATTATAGTGTAGAAAAAGTATTTATTTGTCCACTTGACACCATATAGATTCCACAGAGTATGGAGTATGGGAATTTACTCAGTGCATCAGTAATGTCACTTTTGGCACATATTGGCAGATTGTTCAAACTCGAATAGCATCTATTTTGACACAGGAGAAAGAAATTCTTCTTTGTTGACTAATGCATCAATACTATCATCTTTCCGGCAACTGCGGAGATCCGACAGGGCACAATAATTATGTAGTTGCTAGGAGAAACTGGACCTCAACTGATGATATAGGATCTGGTTTGGAGGGCCGACACAATTGTAACTAGTGTGTGCGACTGCCCGTCAGTACCAAAATTTTTCGTCTTGTTGGCCAGATTTAACCGGGTTTGAATCCCGGTAACGGCTGCGTGGAGACAGGACACTGATTCCATGAAAACGGTTCCATTTGCATCTGCAGAGTGGATTTGTTGTTGCTGCTGAATATTCTCTTAGTTGCTTTGAAACCCACCTACCAAGTGGGAGAAACAATAGATTCCTACTGCGCGCTGCGACACACTAATTTGTCTGGTTCTTAATGACGAATGTAGAATTTTATCTAGGGGATGTGCAAGGTATGCCAGATGTCTTTCGCCCCTCTGGTCATGTTGCGCAGTTGCTTTCCAGCACACACAGGATTCAGTTCCGCCGAAGCGCATCAGACCAGGGAGAGTGTCTGCTCGTCGGCAACGCAAGATTATGGTCATAATCGCGCACGAGGAGAATGGAGAGAGTGCGGATTGGCTTGATGAGCTGGAGCTCCATTTGAACGGAATATCCCTTCCATATGACGACAATCTCATTGGCTAAGGTTTGCCAGTTTGATCCATGAAGGATTATTTTACATAGGCATAGGAGGAAGAAACTGAAAATAAATTCATGAGATGGTATATCTACATCTTTATTCCTTGGAGTTTAGGTCTTTTTCCTAATCATGTTTTTTTTTAAAAATCTTTCTTAAATAGGATTTCAGGGGACTAAACCTGGATTAAGACATGTTTAAGTATTCAATAATTCAGAAGGCAGTGTTGCATTTTTTATGTTTTCCTAGTACAAAGTGATTTTTTTAAAAAAATGTAATTTTTTAATTGTTTTATTTAAGGGGTCTGAGTTTTTGTGACGGGGGGGGGGGGAATCCGCTAAAATTGCGATAAGTGATATTTGGATGGCCTCTAATGTACTATAGGGCTTTTTATAGATCCGTTATTATTTATTAATGATATAGACGACATTATCTGGAACTTAACGAGACTTTTGCTAATGATAGCTTACTGACGTATTCATCCAATTATACTTACGAAATTGAATATGCACTAAATTTGGATTTACAAACGATTGACGATTGGTCAAGGCAGTGATTGGTTGACTTCAATCCAGCTTACAACGCAGGTAATGTTATCCTTGCGTAAGCTGTAGTCCATTTACATAAATACATAAATATAAATTAAGCCGAATAGCGTTAGAATGGACATAGTTCACATACATACGCCCTTTACATTAATATGATGGTGCTGAATGAAATGGGTGTTCCGCTGAAAACTGTCTTAAATTTAAAAAAGTTCAAGTAGAAGCAAAGAGAATTTGTGAATGGTGTTACTAGAAGTGCATCGTGTCGTAAGAGTTGTGGAGAAACTCGTTGGCCTACCTCAACAGACCGACAAAAATTCCATAAACTGTGTTACTTTAAAAAAATTGTATACGGCATATCTCATTCTTATCTTGCTGACATTCTACCACCATTAGTCAGACAAAATGGTATAATCTTCGAAATAGGATCAATTTAATTTGAATTAATACTGGATTCGAAATAAGTAGGAACTCATTTCTGCGCTCTTTCAATCATGTCTGGAACTCGCTCCCGGACTGAACAAATAATAACAATACCTATTCTATCTTCAGAAGTAAAATAGAGACTAAAATACAAGCACCGGTCTATTTTCTAGTTAGAAACAGGACATCATACATTCTGCAAACTAGAATTAGAAATAACCGTTGTGATTTACACATAGATTTATACTCTAATAATTTTAGATGTAATCCATGGTGTCATCGTGATGAAAATACAGAAAATGCATATCATCACATATTTACTTGCAAATACTATATAGAATAGCTTCGGAAATTGGTTCAAAACCTATATGCCAGCGACTAGAAATATTTTGTTATATGATCGTCTGATTTTATTGCGAATGGAAATATTCGCTTATTTCACTTGTTCCAACAACATATTAGAGACATGAAACGCTTTTTATAATTACACAATTACAGAGTATTCAAAAGTTGCATGCTGGTTTCCTTAATTAAACCTCACCCCAACCTCCCTCCAACAACAAAAAAGTGAAATTCATGTAAAATAGCAAATTATAACGTTGGAAAAGACAGCACACATATTTGTATTTTATACCACTGTACACATCATAAAATTTCTCAGTTTGTAAAGATGTTGGACATAAAAGTACCTTGTCTAGTTAAGGAACAAGGATTAGCATATGTTATTAAGCCATCTTTTACGTAAATACTTTTCTCTGAGAGCCTCAGTAGTATAAGTAATTGAGGTTTTAAAACCAAAGAGGGTTTTAGGTCAAAAACCCTCACCCCCTCTAAAATAAATATATTCTGACATTTTTTCACCACCTCAGAGACCCCCTCTCCCTCAAAAAACCACCCTCCTCCAAATTTTTATCTCAGAAAATGTTGAAATTTTGAAACCCAAAGAGGATTCTAGACCTATAGATTTTTTTTTATATTAAACAATGAAATATTATATATAATGTATCATTATAATCCAATCCGACATGTTGGATTTGATCTGACAAACAAATTTTGTAAGAGATTTAATTCGATTAGGGCAGCCTCAAGCTATACTGGCATAACAACTAAAATAATAAGCAATTGTATCAAAAATGTTGGTTATCATAAATCACCAAAATATGGGTCAGTATGATTATTCGCGATTGAAAATGACGAACGAAAATAAGAGGTTGGGCAGATGATCCAATGACATTTATTGACAATATAGTTGACGCACTTTTTGATAATGATGCTACTGAAGCTATACAAAATTAAACATCTACTACTATAAATATTTGTTTAAAACAATAAAAATAAAAATAATGGTCCTTAGAGAGGACTGTTTTTGAAGACGGCACAAACACATAATTATATATAAGATGTTTTTTGTAGACTGCACAACACATAGTATGTTTTTGTAGACTGCACAACACATAGTCTTAATTATAAACTTAATTAAGGACAACACAGATACACATAGTCTTAATTATAAACTTAATTAAGGACAACACAGTTACACATAGTCTTAATTATAAACTTAATTAAGGACAACACAGTTACACATAGTCTTAATTATAAACTTAATTAAGGACAACACAGCTACACATAGTCTTAATTATAAACTTAATTAAGGACAACACAGTTACATATAGACTTAATTAAGGACGGTACATACAAACGGGGGGCCTTATCTACGTCCAACAAATTTTGTACACTCTCCCCCCATAATCAACCCCGGGGAGTGCAAGAATGCACTACCACGTGTTGACATGGTGGGAGAGTTCTTTTGATATAACAGGTTGTAAAAGATGAAATAAACTTGTAGAGTTAAAATTTGCTAAAATATTTTGATCATCAAGTTTGTAACTATTACTGTAACCGGAAAATGCCGTAGCAATTGTTTTCAGATTTGATAATGCTCTTTTTAGCAATATCTCGCAATTTTAACATTATATATAATAGTAATATTTTATATTTAATTGAATTTTTTTTAATTAGAGATATGAAATCCTTATAGTATAATGACAGAAATTTTGAGATATCTGAGATTGACGGCGGAAGAAAAGGAAGTTTATCATGTGCATCAGAAGTATAATTTGTACGCTGGAAATGCATTGGGTTCTGTTATTAACATAATATCTAAAAAAATCTGTTGGCACACCAACGCCAGCTGGAATGATAATTTCAGTAAAAGGCGATAATACAGAAAGAATTAAAATGTTTAGAAAAGATTTTATTTATACTTTGTTTTGCGATGATATTCCAGAATGTCAGAGAGTTTATCAAGTAAATGGAGCAGTTAATGATGATAATATTGAAAATTTATCATTACAAAATGAATTTCAATTTCATCCAGTGTTTGATCTATACGAGGCAAATGATCGAGGAATTATTCGACATAAAAAAACAAAAAAAAGTTGTTGGAAATTTAAAAAGAAATGGATATCTTGATGTTAATGTACGTGGAACTAAAACTGATTTTATTAAATATAAATCACACAGGTTCAAACTTTTAATGACGTTATTCCAGTTGGTCTTGTTATCGATCATAAAAATGGTATTAAAACAGATAATCGTTTGGAAAATTTAGATTTAGTTACGCCAAAAGAAAATACTAGACGTGGAGCAGGTTCTGATGGTTCTAATTTTAAAAATCCAAAAAGATCAGTTATTTCAATATATCTAGAAACTGGAGAAAAAACAAAATTTAGATCAATAACAGCTGCTGCAAAATATCTTAAAATTGGCAGCAAATCAGTAAAAGATGTAGCTGATAATGTAACTAAATCAGCAACGTCAATGTTGACATTTGATAGATTTAATTTTAAATACGATAACTAATGATATTTTCTAGATCATTTCGAGTAAGACAATTATGACTAAATTCCATAATATCATCTCGATTAAATCGTAATGTCATCATTTTATTTGTATCAAGTTTTATTTTTTCTGCTACTGTTAATAAAAATTTGTCAGATTCGCCTAATGTTATCATAACATCAACAAAATAAAAACTGTTTCCCAACAAACAATTTCGAATTGCTTCAGCTAATTCTTTGTGATTTAGTATATTAACTCTTTGATGATATTTTATTTCTCCAAACATCTTATTATTTATTAATTAGATAAAAGATATATTATGATGAACTTAACTGAGAGACTAACTGAACTATATTCGGGAGATTTTGTTTTAAATTTTACATTAGAAAATATTTCTAATGATAGATTTGCTGGTTATACTGAAAATGATATTTTGCATAACTATGACGACGAAGATGAAGATGATGTTGTTGTTAGTAAAAAAATTTAAGCAGACCAACAACTGGGCGATATAATGTTAAGTACCATATTGCTAAAAAAAATAATAAAATTTAATTTTACTATCACAGAGCATCAAATATTTTGGCAACTTATAAAACCTTTTTTAAACGTAAAAATAACTGGACAACAAAGAAATATAAAATACGATTTTATTTTTGTTAAAATATTTAATTTAATGCCAGTTGATGATGCAAGAAAATTACATTTAATTTCTTTATGTAAACCAGTAAAATGTGAATCCGTGCTAATAAAATACGAAGAAATTTATAATAACATTATTCGATCATTATAGATTTAGTTGGTACCCAGCTATTAAAATTATCACTATACCCACGCCATTTGACTAAACTTTTGTTGCCGCGCTTTTTAATAACTTTTTCAATAACAAATATATCTTGTTCTGTTTTCTGAAGTTCTTGCTCGTAAAAACTGCCAGTTATAGGTTCAACTAATAAATCTTTCAACGAGTATGTAACTGATATTGTTAAAAGTACTTTATCAACAACAAATACTTCTTCGCTCCAGGTATGAGTATATCCTTTCTCAAATTTTTTTTCGTCAGAGAAATTCTAACTTTATCACCAACTTTAAATTTATGTCTCCGGTACATATTTTCGTTTGCTAATATTGGATTTGCAATCGCCTCGTTTGGCGACATTTTTCTTTTGCCTAGCGAAAGGGATCTGTGTTTTGTGTTATTATACTCGTCAACAATTTTTTGTAAATTGTCAATATATTTACTCGTATTTTTAGCTGTTAAATATTTATGGACTTTTTCGTTGAGCGTGCGATTAAATCTTTCAACGATGACGCTTTTTTCCTCATTTCCTGTAACATACTTTTTAATGTTATTTTGCTCTAAAAACTGTTCAAATTTTTTATTAAAAAATTCTGCTCCATGATCAGTCCAGATTCTATTTGGTTTTCTTTCTGTATTAACAATAATTTGTTTTAATGCATCAGTTATCGATGTTCCTGTTTTATCTGAAACTGGTATACTAAACGCGTATTTACTAAAAACATCTACAACATTAAAAAGATATCTCTTGTTATCATTGAACTGAGCAAGATTTGAGACATCAACTAAATCTATCGCCCAGATATCATCAACGGCATTTGCGACAACTTTACGTCGCGGAACTTTTTTATTTAGGTTTGTGTAGCTCTGAGGCAAGATCATCATATAATTCTTTTTTTCCGAGACCTAATTTATATTTTGCTCCAATAAAACCCTGAACCAGCCTTCGGTTAACACGTTCTCGCATATTTACAGGTTTCATATCACGAAGTTCGTCTAACATTACTTTATCGCAGCTGTGTTTATTTTGTTCGTTGTCTGCAAGTTCAATATCTCTGTAGCAGATATCATGGCGCATTGCTATTGCATCAACTTGATTGTAAGGCTCTTGTCCTGGCAGAGGATTATCGTTTTCGTCAAGTTGTTTATCAAGAGGATTATAAGGTCCAGTGTATTTATGGCCTGGCAATGTCCAACCGCCGTTTGGTTTCGGCAATTTGCCAATTAATTTATGTATATCTATACCAAAACCAATTATTTCTCTGTTGTTGCATTTCTGCCAATATGTAACAATTTTATTTTGCTCAAGACATAAATCTCTATCAAATCGCACTCGCATGTCATTTATTTATTAATCATCTACTAAAATAATCTTGTCAGGGCAACCCGCTCGGGACAACTTTGTTGTTGGCGATAATTTCTTTAAAAGCATACTTTTTCCACAGATTGCACAAATACTTTTCAGAATTATTCTATTATTTTTTTTTCTTCTGTTTTTTAAATCTTTATTTTCTGTTTTAGTTTTACACTTAAGACAATATGTTGACATTATATATCAGTGAGTTTAGATAAAATTTAAACTTTGTAAAAGTTCAATGCAATCTCATCATTAGCGCGAGAAGGTTGTTTGTCAAATTGCAAAATAAACTTTAAAAAATCTGGATTTATGGTCATCTGTTTAATGAACATTACGCAATAGTATCAACAAGCAGTAGTTCCAACTGGTTGAATTTGATTAGACGAATAATTTATTATTTTCGCAAGAGACTTCGCCTCTGGAGACTTTGTCTCTTGAATTGTACTTATATATTTTATTTATTGCGTCACTTGGTGGAATTCAAAATAATTGTTATCACAAACAGCTACCCAATGTGTGCCAGATCCGTCATTAAAATCTTGTACATTTATAACGCACGAACCTGGCGTTTCTAGCGTTATAAGTTCATCTTTAGAATAAACTCCACTGAAATTTTTTTACTTTTTTTAGTTTGTCAAGTATATCAAAATTACTTAACGCGGCTGACTTCATCTCTTTGTTCCTGGTAACTTTAGTCCTCGTCCTAACAGACCTGCCAATAGACTTCCCGTCAATCCTGCTAGTAATGGAGCTATTGGAATACATCCACCTTTTCGCCTCGGTCGTGTCTTTTTTTTCGTCGTCGTTTTTCTTTTTGCTGTTTTTCGTTTGGGCATTATATTTATCTTTAGATAAAAATTTTCTTTATTCCATGACCCTCAACTTCCTTTTTCGTTGCGCCAGATACTGCTCCAGACGCTGCTGCTAATCCTAATGTACCTAACGCCGGCAAAATTTTAGGTATAATTGTTCTGGCCATTACAGATAGTGCCGGACCGAAGAAACCACCTTGTTTTACCATCGCAGTTATTTGTGCAGTACTTAAATTTAAAACAAAATGTTTTCCGCGGTTATACTTATTTACTTGTTTTTTGGTTAACATTAATTTTGTTAAAGTACCTAAAACACCTGCGTTAAGGTCGACCTTTAATGAAACCTGCCTCTTCTTTGCAACAGCAGCTGCTAATTTTTTTAACTTGACCATCGGTCAAATATATTTCTTTTACAATATATTTTGTCATCTTATATTAAAGTTACAGATTAAACTTAAAGTAAAGTGCAAAGCACTTTAAACTTGTACCGACATTTTACCTTCGATAAAGTCAATCGTAATAGTTCTGTCGCTGATCACTAACGCGTACACGTACAACTGCGCTGCTGGAACTGCTCCTAATGTCCAAGTAATTTCAATATCAGCAGTTGAAATTACATCTCTTTCATTTTGTTTACTAACATCAAAATAAAATATCGGATAAAGTGTACGAAATTCCTCTACTGATATCTGAGATCCATCTCCAACGTCCTGATATTTTTGCAATGCGTCCAGCAGGTACATGTAAGGTCGAGTAATATTTTTATTAGCGTCATCTGCAAAATTACATTCTATCGCTCGCTCTGGATATTGCTTTGAATTTATTCTAGCATATATTCGTCTAATATCAGCATTATCAAACATCGCATTATTTTGTTGTTGGTTACCACGTCGCGCTTGTTGCTGAAATGCAACAAATAATTGCAGTGGCTTTTGTTCAGTCGACGTTGTTGTGACTCGCCATGTGTAGTCTGTGGTATTTGGAACTGCTGTTTGATATATTTTATGTTGCTGAAAATGAATTTTCTTTGTGCGGTTTTTAAGAATATCATCTAATTCGAGCGATTTTGAAACTGTCGGCGTTATTCGTGGCATCCACAGCGCAAGTTTGTTTATGATAAACTGTACATCAGCCTCGCCAAGTCGAAATAAACAATCATTTTGTTCTGATCGATCTAAAATAAGTGTATGTTTAACTCCACGAAATACTTTATTGTAATCGCGACAAAAGCCAAATATTGTACTTAATGGTAACATCATTGTAATTTGACGTGATACTGCTGCAAGTGCCCTTCTCTTAGAATAACCCTCATTGTAACGTACACTTTTAAAACCTGCTATATTATTGTTAACTAAATTTAACATTGCATTTCCATCATCAGCTACTCCTGGTGGTGTTATACCAAGATTATTACAAGCAGTAGTAAGTAAAACTCTTGTTGCGTTTACACCAGCGTCTGCAGCTGGTGCGGCTATACCTAGCGCAGGAGCATAAACAATAAGAAAATCTCTCACATTTGCAGAACTTCCATCAGCATTAACTCCAGCTGCAACTGCTACCCTTGGAATAAATTCTCTAGATGCCGCATTTCCAACTCCGGTATCTTTAAACCACATCATATTAGTAGCAGTTGATCTAGAGTAATCATCAGAAAACGAAATAGTATTTAATATTGTACTTGCAACTTGTAAGTGACTTGAAATATCCTCAACAGTTTGATTAGCTAGTTGATATCGAGCACTTTTAAATAAACACCAACCATCATTTATAAGAGCTACTTCTACGTTAGCTGCAATTGCGACAGGTGGAACAGCTACTGTCATAATCTGGCCACGAACTTCTAACATTGCTTTATGAGGCAGTAGAAATACGTGATCGTCTCGAGTATTAAATGTTCTGACGCCAGCCTTATTAGGTTCGTTAGAATTTTCATCGAGATATTCAACATATTCAAATTCTGTTACCGTGTCGTCTGCGTCATAATTTCTGCCAGATATTTTTTTATTTATTAGGTTATATAAATTTTTTTCATCAACGATAGCGATGCTATTTCAGTGTTGTTGCTTTAGATATTAATTTTTGTATAATTTGTTCTCCTTTCGGTGATAAAAGTTTTTTGTTGTTGTTATCATTGCGCGTTGGGTTTCTTTTGTTGGTGCGATTTCTGAAATAGCTTGTTTTATTGTCGGTACACCGCTTTGCGGTGCCCTTTTATTTTATCAGCTATTTTTTGTCCAACAGCAGTTCCAGCTGCAGATGCAGCTCCAGTTGCAAAAGCTTTTTATGCGTCAAGTGCAATTGGTGCAACGCAACTTTATGAGCTATTCCTGGAACATTTTCTATAATTTTAGCAAATATATTTCTTCGATAAACTTTTTTCTGTTTCATTATATCTGAGGTTGTATAATTGTATTACCAAATCTTTTAGATTTTCTTAGAAAATATGTTTACTATTGTTCGCGTAAGTGTAAATAATAAGTAACAATTTCATTATTAAAATTCAGTTGTCGTCCAGACTGATCTGTCAATTGCATATTTACTTCTGTTATTTGATTTTCAACGTTTAACGGATAATAAATAATATGACGTGGACTAATTTGCATAAAAGAACCTGGTGGAACGTCTGGTGAAAAACTATATATCGTTTGTTCTTTACTACCCTTAGCTGAGTAAGATCCAGATGCAATAGAGCAATTTATTAATATTGCGTTTACATCAATTATATTTACTGGATTTTCACCGTCATACGTTCTGGTTTCATCAGGAGAGCATCTAAACTTGTATTAATAAATCCTATCAGTGGTGCGATACTTTTTATTGTTGAAAACTCGATTGACATACCATTTTTTAATGTTATTCTGGCTCTTAACGTGTTATAATTTGGTGTTAGCTCAAAATCGTCTGCAACTCCTTTACTTTTTGTTATAAGTTCTTTTATTGTTTTATTTAAATCAGTTATGTTGTAGGCTCCTTGTGGAATTTTTAATGTTTTCCATTTATCTCTAGTAATACTTACGTCTAAAAATGCAAATTCATCGTTTACTCCAGTTTTTACAATAGCCATAGAATTCCAACAAGTGCAGGAAATTAGCCCAATTTCATATTGTTTTTCACGATCTAGTTCTATTGGCGGAATATACTTTACATAAAAATTTGCGCTATCTTTATCAGATTGGCTAGAGTCTAGTAACAATGTTGCTGACATTTATTATTATATTTTTATAAAATTGTTATATTAAATCATTACATAAATTTATAAAATTAAATCGCGATGTAAAGTTTCGTATTCGTCAGATGTTAATAAATTTTCCGATCTCAAATTATCAAGTATGTCAATAATTTCATTATCAATTTCAGCACCAACATTTCCAGCTTCTTTTGATGATATCAGTAACATTAATCTGCTAATCATTTCAGTAACTGATGCGAATATTCTTACTCCTTTTCCAGTTTTTTTTTCAATTTTCTTTAATCGCTCATTATCATAATGTTCAAATAATGTTTTAAAAGTGTATCCTTTTTCTTCAACGTATTTTTTATCTCTAAATTTTGCTGCAGTATTTTTAAAAACACTAGCAATATAGAATTTCTAGCTTTTTCATAAATTCCTTCAATATCTTCTATTGCAGCTGTATCAGTTTCTTTGTAAATGTATTTATCTTTATCTCTTATATCAACTAATTTTTTAATGAGATCTTCGTATTTATCTTTTTCCCAATTATAAATATTATCAAAGTCAGAAATTTTATAATCTTCCATAAAACCAGAATATTCTAATGGCGTTATTTCATATTTTAATTGTTTTTTTTTATAGTTATCACGATATTCTTTATTATCTTCATCGATTTTTTTTTTGTAAATCTTTTTCAGTCATCGTCATAGGACCTGGTCTAAAAAACATATATTTTTCTTGTCCTTCATCGATTAATTTTGCTTCGGTACTTAAGCTATTATTGTGATGACCGTGTATGTTACTTTTTATATTATTAATAGCCTTAATATAAAGATCAGCGATAATTCCATATGATATAATTTAATACTCTCATAGTAATTTCTCTTTTCTAAAACTATATTGTCGAAATTCTCCTTACTCTTTTTTTTAATTTTTTCTAGCTCTTTAATTATTTCGTCTGCTTTAAAATCGTCTTTTTTAACATCGTATACTCTCACACTCTTAATAAATTCATATTTTTTATTAAAATCTTTGTACTCGTCATCTATTATTTTGCTATCTATATTTTCTAAATCATAATCAAATCTTTTTTTTCTTCTATAATATTCCTCTCTCTTCTAAGTTCTTCTTCTAATCTTCTTTCAATTGGTCTAACTACTGCTGCTTCTGCTAATCTTTGCTGAAGTTCCAGTGGATTATTTATTAGCCCATCTATTTCAGCTTGTCTTGCAACAGGATTAGCTATATTTGCTGCAAGTGCCTCGGCTAATCTTCTTTTTTCTTCTTCGGATCTTTCAATAATTCTTCCAGCAGCTGCTTCTTGATGTTCTTTGATAAATCCTAGTAAACCTTTTTCTTCTATCTTTTTAACTTCTTCTGATAATGGTTTAGTTTCAGGTTGTTTTCCAAGTAAAGCTTCAGTAACTCGTTTGAGAGCGGCGGCTATTGTTTCTGCTGCAACCACTTGACCACATCGTGCTTGTTGGATCATCTGCCTAAGTTCAGCTTTAGATTTAACAAGTTTTTTTTAGATTTTCTATGTGTTTTCTGTACTTTGCTTGTCTTTCCATTTTATTATATATTAAATTTCATAAAATTAACAAAAACTTACTATATATATTTTTCAATACAACATCGAAACATTTTACTCGTATCATTTGTTAATTTATCAAACAAAAAAAAGTCATATTTATTTGCCGTTGCTTGATGATATAATTCAATAAATTTATCTCTTGTTACATCACCACATTGCTCGTTCGCGATATTTCTAACGTCGACATTGTCCAGTCCTGGAAATAATATAAAACAACCAGTACTTCGCCTAATAAATCTGTCAACATTATAAAAACTCTGAGCGAGATAAATAGAATTACATTTTTTATTACGTGATAATGAAAAATATGATCTTATTTTATTCATTTCATCGTTGTTTAGCGGAATATCATCAAAAACAACTATCTTATGTACGGACGAATCAAGTTGACTAACTGGAACAAGTTCTTCTGGTTGTTTGATAATAAAAAAATCTTCATCAGCCTCAAGATCATCACTAAGTTTGTCATTATAATTGTTAAGTAGCTCGTACTTATCCTGTTGTGGATTAATTGTGTAAATATAAACGCGATCGTAGTTAAAATTATCTCCGAGAAGTAAATTCATAAGCCAGTTTGTTTTCCCAGAGATAGTTCTTCCAACATAAGACAATGACAATCTGGAAGTTCGTTTTCATGTTTATGTTTCACCAACCGCTCTGTATCAAAGTTTAATATCGACGATTTTGCCATTATTGTTATATATTTTTATGTTATATAAAAAAAATTGTCAGACGATAAATAAGTAATGAGCTAATATACAAAATTTAGAACATTAATATGAGATTCGTTGGCTGTAAGTACAACAATAACAGATGGTAAGGTTGATTTATCAGGTTACCTGAAAAAAATTGGTGATACGATGAGGGGAAACTTGTTTATGTCAAATCAACGAGTACTAGGTTTAGAAACGGCGTATCCGCCACTGAGAGTTGACCTTGCACAAGCTGTTAGTTATGCACAACTTAAATCAGTTGACGACAACAAGTTAGACAAGGCCGGCGGAACTTTAAGCGGTAACTTAGATATGTCAGAAAAAAAAAAAATAAATTTAGAGACCAGGTATCCGCCAGCAAGCTTAAATTATACCCAAGCGGTAAGTTATGCACAGTTGAGGTATGTGGATGATAACAAATTTGATAAAATCCGTGGAACAGTTATAGGTAATATCAACATGTCAGGAAAAAAAATTATAAATTTAGAGACTGCATATCCACCAGAAAACTTAAATCAAACAAAAGCTGTAAGTTATGCACAACTAAAATCTGTTGACGATAATAAACTTAACAAAGTCGGCGACATAATGACAGGTAACCTTACAATGAGTAACAACTCAAAAATAACTGGATTACCAATAACCTCACCACCAGCTAATGAAACTGATGCTTTTAGTTATGCTCAGTTAAAAGATGAACTTAACCCATATTTTAAGAAATCTGGTGGACCAATGTTAGGTAACATAAATATGAGAGCCAACGAGATAATGACGACTTACGTTCCAGTTAACCCTAACGATCTGACAAATAAAGCGTACGTTGACAGTCTGTCTAGTGGTGTAAAACGAACCAAAAATAATGTTGGGTATATTCCAATATTGTTTAAGGCAACTGACAATCGAGTTGGATTTAAGGTAAGCGCATTAGCATATTATCCTGAAAATTATCCTTATTACGCTTTCTCTGATAGACATGAATGGACGACAAACGGAGAAGTTGAAAATTTTTGGATTAAAATCAAATGTCCCATTGCAGTTGCTATTTGGCAATTTCATTTGCGAGGTCGATTAAACTCTAGTGTTGGTCGAATTTATAATTGGCAATTGGAAGGATCAAACAATGATATCGACTAAACAATATTATATAGTACAACAAATACGTATATTACAACAGCACAATATTTTACAATCCAGACAGAAAAGACTGTTAACAAGTACTTATATTTTCGAGTTTATGTTATCGCTGCTGAACATCCATTTCCAGGATTGACGGCATTTCAAATATACACACTTGATGATCAGATATGATCATTGTGAATAAATTTAATCTAATGCTATAAAATAATGACAACACAGTGGTTTATAGACTTTGCGAGAGAATTGTATGATTATATTTTTAACCCTAAAATAAACGTTTGGGACGAATCACTATCAGCACCTGTAATAAATACTAGAAAAAATTTCAGTTCGAATGGTAAACTCTCCATCATCAGAGGAAGAAAATTTTTTTATTCTGTTATGCATATGCGAGGGCCACAACTGAAAGAAGCAATAGAAAACTTTAATGTGATAAAACGATACTGTCATACTGATGATTGTCTAGAAGAACATAAACAAGTTGAAATTATATTTTAAAAAATATTGCTCGAGCTTGATTTTGGAAATTTGGATTTGATAATAAAATCGGACTTAATAAAAAAACGAGCTTACGTTGAAAGAGATGATGCTAAAACATCTGTAAAAGCTAGCCATGATTATCTCGACAGACTAGCAGAATCTGTGATACTAGGAATAAAAAGAAACAGGAAGTTATATAATAGTTTTTCAAAACGAAATATTTTTAAGTATCTCGGTATGTACTACCACGACAAAGAAACCTTAAATAAAATCGTTACTATGACACCAGACATGGAGTTACTTATTAAAGCGTACTCAAACGCAATGTTGCCAACGATACGTAAAAAAGTCCCAGAATTTGAGCCGATTATTGTTGATAAGTCTCTAAAAATAATCAAAGATTTTGAAGATGAAATTAGTGATGTTAATGATATTGAGCGAGAGAAGTTTTTTGATAAAGTCGATCAAACAAATTTGGAAGTAAAAATTGATTCTTATTACGGCATAAGTGAAGAAGATGATATTATATTTCCATCAATACAGCGCTCTAAACAATTGTTATCACGAAATTATTACAATGAAGTCGAGAAAATACCCACAAAACCATATGAAAAATTAATGTTAAAAGTAGCTTCTGCTATTGGTCTGATAACAATTGAACTAAAATCACTCAAAAAATTAATGCTAGCAAATTTTGTTGTCGCATATGCAATTATCAGACAGCATCTTGTTCTGAAAAATTTCACCTTAGATCAAATAAGCTTGATATTAGGGTATATTGATAAAACAGAAAGCGATTACAATAATTTAGTGAATGAAACAGATTTGTATGAACGTGAAGTAGGAAATACTTTTGACTCATACGATTGGTTAAAGATAACAGATGCACGATATAAGGATACTTCGTCAGATGTTTATGACAAATACAGAATTTTTATAGCTGATCCTAATAATAATAAATTTCGTGAGTTTCTGGATTCAATTGCTGGTGCCAGAACTTTTGTTTTTGTATAAAATATTGTATAATGAAAAAATATATCATCGATTTCAATCACATATCAGAAGAAATTCCAAAACAAGATGTTGAAGCATTAGTACAATATTATAAATTTTATCATAAAAACCTCTGGTGTGTAAAAGAATGTTATAAATACTACCGTAGAATACTTCGAGTAATATCATATTTGCCATTGTTAATGACTAGCTCTGGTATAATCTCAAGTGGAGCATTATTAAATCCGTTTTTGTTAATAATATCTGGTGTCGGTGTCTCTCTTTCAACACTTGTAAAAAAAATTGAACCTAAACTTGAAACAAAAAAAAATTCTTGTAAAACAGCAAGTATAACTTACAAAAAATTACTTGATCAAATACGATCTTATTTGCGAGGTGTAAAATATAATATGGACGATTTAATACGTGAGTTTCGTATTATTGACAGTATGTTAACGGATATCCTACCAATGAGAGTCAGCAGGTATGAAAAAGATTGGTTACAACAGTAGTAGATCATTATCAATAAATGTCATTGGATCATATGCCAAACCTCATCTCTCCAAAATTTAGGGGAGGGTTCTGGTCTAGAATCCTCTTTGGGTTTCAAAATTTCATCATTTTCTGAGATAAAAATTTGGAGGAGGGTGGTTTTTTGAGGGAGAGGGGGTCTCTGAGGTGGTGAAAAAATTTCAGAATATATTTATTTTAGAGGGGGGTGAGGGTTTCTGACCTAAAACCCCCTTTGGTTTTAAAACCTCAATTACTTATACTACTGCCTCGTCCTCTTATGCGTTACGTACTACAATGAAAATGATATACATCTTCTACAATTTGTTGTTATGCTTGGATTGCGAATTAAAGAGGATCATTCGAGCAACTCTGCAATTGTTTCTTCATATGCTATTATTTCCAGGCGCTTGTAGTATACATAGGATTCGACTTTTCTGAAGGTATTAATTATGTGGATGCAATGACAAGAAAGAGATAAGGAAAGAGACAGAGTTTAAATGCTTGTAACGATGTAAACGCCAAGATACTTGGTTTGAGTATTATAGATGCAATTCAGTATATCAGTCATCGCTATATTGATCGAATACCACAGCGAAGTTTACATTTTATTTGACCGGTATTTATAAAATCTTGAAAGGTAACTAGCGAAGGAGTACAATTTTCGCAACATTTGCAAAATTTAGAGTAGTATTACTACATATGTATAGGTACAGATGCATGTGTTGATTCTGTTTTCGCACAAGATACCGTTTTCCGTTAATCACATATATTCACCACCACCACACACCAGGGCCGTAGAGAGCGATCACGGGCCCTGGAGTAAGAAACACCCGGGCCTCTCCTAGTTCTTGTTGAAACAAAAATTTTCTTTATAAAATTAAAAAGTGTTGTTCGGCCCGGCCCCCCTTATGGGCCCCGACCCCGAGGATATATCGCCGGTAGCCCCCCCCCCCCCTTGTCGGCCCTGCCACACACCATACAAGGGCAAATTTATAAATTGCCTATCTTCCTATCAAGGAAGTATGGAACGGCCCGCACAACAACGACCAAGTTAATGATGCGCAGTAAAATCATTTACCAGTTCAACGCATGGTACAACTCTTATTTACATTTATGACAGTCGTTCAGAGCAGGGGGGTTACCTAAAATGATGTTGTAGAAAATTACATGACTTGGCAGCGAAAATAACCTGACCATTATTCACTCAATTTTAAATATGATTTACAAACAATATAGATAGAATAGAATAGAATTTTTAGACAGTATAGCGCATGGTACAATTTCTGTTCAGGTGTAACGGTGTATATTTTTTTTTTATTAGATCAGGATAAGTATCATTCCCTCCGCTAGAATAGAAGCAAAATTATGCTATGGAAAAATACTTTGAGTTGGAAGTAAAAATAGTCTGACAGAGGGATTACCTGTGTAACGGAGCACTATTTACATATGTAATATCCGTAAAGAAGACAAGCGAGGTAGATCACCGAGTGAAGAAGACAGACCATGATGCAAAATACATGCAAGGCCAGCTTTTCTCCATCTCTTAGTGGACTAATGCTATAAGAAATTCAAATGTCACTGACGTGGATGAATTCTGCCATCCTGACCCGGTAAATTACGAAGAAAGACGTCCTGACTTTGAGGTATCGTAAAGGCGCAAGCCTCAATTACAAAGCAGTAAATTTGACATCCTTCGCATAAAGAGAAACTAGAATTCAAAAGGGGACAAAAAAGGTTTGTACTAAACGACGCATGTTTATAATGGCGTTCAGAAATAACTCATTTTAATACTTACTCGTATCCTTTCAATAATGTCCCTGGAATGTAACATGTAAGCAAAATCTTATCGGAGCGTTGGATGATGGGATTGAATGGGGGAGGTTAAACTAAACCATTTTGATTCAGTCGAATGACTGAAATCTAAAACAAATTCAGAGGTGTTCAGAGCTGAAATGAAGTGTCCAATGTCTTGTCTTTGTAGTACTGTTGAACAAAATTCAGGGGGCCCCGAGTGGCCGAGTGGTCTAAAGCGCTCACCGTTACGGATCATTGCCATCTCACCTCTGTCTGCGTCGGTTCGAATCTCGGGTTCTGCCAATGTAGGTAAGTGAGAAAGCTTGCCAGTAGCTTCTCGTGGGTCGATGGTTCTTTCCGGGGTTTTCCCGGGTTATTCCTCCACCATTTATACTGGCCGCCATGTATAGCCTATCTTGTGCTGAAAAATGGCGTTAAACCCTACAACAACAACAAAATTCAAAAGACGCTCCGCTGCGAAATATTATTGAGTTCCAGCCGAATCAACTCGTGAAAAAGGAATTCTACCTTTGACCTGGTTGCCAGTGTAGAAACTTTTACAATTTTCCCTACTCAATAGTATCACCATTATAAATTTGTATTAACTTACTGATAATAAAATATATCGAAAGATTGTCCAATTAATTTCATTTTTAATAGATAATTGCTAAAAAATACTAACCAAAGCCCGACCTTGCACAGGCAAAAGACGGTTAGACAAAAGTTTTGAACAAATTTATATCAACTTACAGGGGTCCATTGGGAAAATAATATTTAACATAGGGCATTTTGAAACAGTAATGTAGACGATTGTTAGAAATAGCTTTAATGTAACACTTTTACATACATCAAGAAAGTCGGCTTACTGTTTTGAATTGCCTACCCCTCCCTTTATTGTTTACATTACTGACGTCATTATGAAACTAGATAAATTGTGATAAGATATAAAGAATACTAATTTTGGAATTAAAGGAAATGAGTTGAACAGAACTGGATAGCTAAGAACTATCGTTAGTACCATCGGATCCCACAGGTCCCCTTTAAAAGGAAAACAAAGACAAACAAGTCCGAAGTTCAGAGTACAATTAAACATAGATACGCATTTCAGGTAAATATGGGCTATGAGTGCCATCTATACTGGATAGTGAAAACAAGTCTTGATATGTTGGACAGTGTAAACAAATCTACGAAGACTTGATTTTACTATCCAACATAGATGGCGCTTGTGACCCATAGTTGTCTGGAATGTGTTCCGTTATTTTAGTAATTCTCAATAGCGCAGCCGTCATTGTGAACGCGCTTGCTCACAAAAATATTTACCACATCTTGCACTTGTGTTTGAAATTATTGTCCTGTTTTGTCCATTGTATATAGATGCACCAGGTAAAACCATGTATAAAAATAGCCACGTGGTTTTTTCTTCTGTTTATTGTTGCATGTGTTTGTGTTTATTGGATTTTTAACGTAGCTTTACCAGTTGTAGTCATATCGCTACGATGTCTGCTGTGCAGCAGTTTGTAGTGATGTCTAGCACTGGGGCATCATGCCGCAGAAGTATAGCACCAACCAGTCACATTATCCTGAGACCAGGCCGACCAGTCCTAACACTAACCTCGTAATGCAGAGCTCCTAGCGAGGCAGCTGCTAGTACCATTTTTATAAGTCTTTGGTATGACTCGGTCGGGGTTCGAACGCATCCGAGGCGGACGCTCTGACCACTCACATGAACCTATGCAAAGATGAGCACAACAAACAAAAGAACAAACATAAAATGAAACCTCACTTTTCTGCCATGTAAGACGAGAATAAACGGAAAATTTGTATGTTATATTAATTACATGTGAACCAAACAGAATCGGTTTTTCAGCGGACAAATATAATGTATATTGAAATGTTATGTGTACTATGTATAATTTTAATACTGACAAAATTAAAGAGAACATTACAATGTTGAATGATTAATCAAAAGCTGGTCCATTTAAGAAATTGGCTTGATGAAACTCAAACATTATATAGCTTAATTTCTTTTCATTTATTGATCCTATTAATCCACGATCAAAATAGTATTGCATGTTCGGTGCATACAAATTTGTTTCAGCTCGATGCACACATACTCTAAAGAATAATGTTTGATTTACCTAAACAAACAATGTTGTGTATATTATGAAAAAGGAAGCAGTCCCATGCTTTTGCTTTTATTATGAATTGTATATTTAAAGAACCTTTCTATGTTTAGTTTTTAAGTCTGAAAAATCTTTTGAATTAGACTTCATACGTCGATGATTGCTTTATCGATTTTGCAGAAGATGAGCATTCCGGTCATGTTTTGCATTTTCTTCGTCTGTATTCTTGTCCGTGAATTTGCACGTGGGCAGCTGATCCATTTTTTCGGACATACAGGAAACAATTTATGCGCACCTCTTGCACGTGTTCAGGAAGAAACTACAATTTACTTCAAGTTTAGTTTTGTTGGAGCGAAGGAAACAACCATTAATATCACAGTGAGTAGGGACATTGATACCCCTTGTATGAAGACTGAACATTCCCTCAAAATATACATGAATGAATCGAGCGCAAGTGAAGATTTGTCTTGCAGTGGAAGTTATCAACTGACTTACTCATCTAAAGGACTTGGGCAGAAGCTTGATGACTCGAGTAAAAGCAAATCTGCCCCCTTCTTCTGCATCGATTGGCGGATAAACGCAGTTGAAAAATCAACCATGACCGGAGTTTTAGAGGGAAGATTCAACTCTACCGGATTTGACGTATATTACTCGGGTGACAATAGAGAGTTTTCGTCCAGTATCATGGATACGCGACCGTCTTACCATGCTGAAATCAAATTACCATCGTCTAAACATATGAAATTGTCTCAAGTTTCATTCAAGAATGTGATTCCAGATGATTGTGAAGCGTTTTTGAACTCCACCAACGGAAACAATGGATTTGTTCGAAATGACGTCCAAAGTATCAGAATTGTTTCAAAACAAGAGGATGCAGTTAAGGTGGAAATTGTGATAAACAATAAAACAATAGACAAGAATTCTTGCATTCGTTTCGCACAAATTCCCAAAAACACGTCAGACGTTGCAGAAAATGCTCCTCCCATCTCGGGGACGTTTGTTTTATGCATATTTATAGTCCACGTTGTGGTCTTCCTTGTTTGCTTATTGGTAGCTGTTCGTAGTCGTTCTTGCTCCTATGTAACCAGTCATGGCAGATGCCTTCCGGAGGTACCGGCATATGTGTGATATACAACTAGTATATTAATGTGTGACATACAACTACTATATTAAAACAACTGTTTGATACGAGATCTTATTTCAAGCCGTGGGTGCCATTTGTCTATTCTGGCGATTCACAAGGGGTCATTATTATGCAATATTAGCGTTACAAGACCTTGTACAAAATACTTGTAACCAAAATTAAAGCAAACAATATCAGGAGGACACTTTTAATTCAGTTCTTTTATCAACGTAAGCATGTCTGCAAATACTAGAAGCGTTCGATAGAAAAGCAATGATTAAACAATAGGTTAAGCGATGAGCTTACAATGAAAGCAATCGAGTGTGCGTCGAGTTCCTTCGCCATCGAACCAATGTGTAAAACGGATAATCAAATGCATACAAACCAGCCGAATAAACTTATTCATTTCCACTTTCCACGTCACTAAAACTCGAAAAATGTCGTGAAATGAGAACTTACCTGAGTCTAATGATATTTTTTGTGCTAACCACCGATAGGTCACTTCTTGATTTTGGACGTTCGACAAATGCGCCAAGGTTCATGACGTTATCAAATCGTGCTAAATTCACAGACAGCCCTAATCTGGGAATTTCCCACAGCATCGATTCGTTAATATTGGATATAACATCATGAGCGTCCACGTGAATTTTCTAGGAGGGGTGGGAAGAGAATAAAGCATGTCTGCAAATACTAAAGTGTAAAAAAATGGTCAAAGACGTTAATTAAATTAATAATACGCATTCGTATAAGCAGTAACATTTAAAAGTAAATTTCTTTTACAAATCATAATTCAAAGAGCGACTGTTCTTCCAAATCATTTGAAGATTTGACACAGGCAGCATCATCTTTCAACACTGGATCGCCGATAGAGATTATTTTTGATGTCACATAGTTGGCTCAAGTTAGGTTAGAATAGCCGTACGATTTCGATGAGAATGTTTATTATGTTTCCACCTAAAGTGTGTCAGTTTCACTACTAAGCATTTCAATTGTCGAATATTCAAATGATTGGATGATTACTGGATACAGAAATTCAAGATTTACTATAATGTATTTGTGATCGGATATTTGCATTTTATAATTTTGAATAATAGACACAGACAAATCTTATCTAGAGTCTGAACTGCATCACATAATAAGAAACATTAACTCGATTGAGATATTTTACCACGGAAAAATGCTCTGGTTGGAGATCTGTCTGTCAGTTGGGAGACCATCGGAAGTCCAAGTTCTTCTCTAAACAGAGCTGAGCTAAGTCAGCATTTAGATCACGCTTGTCATAGGCTGTGGTCCATGTTACAGGTCCACTCGCCCTCTGTCCATTGACCAATATTCTTAATTTTATTTGTAGCGTGCCCATGTGGAGTAAATTTGCCATATTCCGACAGTTTTGACCTTTTCCCAATGCACCTTCGGCAATCAATTCGAAAAATGGCCACGAAAATGTTGATTCTAATATTAAAAAAGGGGTTTCCGGTAGGGCGGGGGTAAGGAAAATTGTTGTGTTAAGAGTGAAAGAATGGAGGATACAATCATAAACAATCCTGTGAGAGGGTTCATGCAGTTCATCTGAGTAAATACGTTTCATTGCTGTAATCTACTTTATAAATTAACCATTACAAGTATGTATGTTTAATGGAAAAAAAATAAATTGGGAAGAATTGATATTGCAATGTCACATTCATAATACACGTTCCTCAATGGTTTGACTTGATATTAAAATTAACCGTTAAAAGGTTGATTGTAGCTAGCGTTGCTGACGGACTCAAGATTAATGTTTAGCTTTACAGTGTACAAGGTCATTACCAACATAATCTTAAATATGACCTTGACCTGGATGCAGGTTAAATGCTGAGGAACGCGGTAGATAGCATTGTTAAACATGACATTTGTCAACGATTGCACAAAAAAAATTGAAACCGTTCAAATGTTAGGGGTTGACAAAAAATGAAGTTGTTTTAAAAGGTGACATTTTAATTCCAGCTGTGGCCTCAACGTCTGATGAAGGACCGTGCTTGACTCTCGCTTAACATGACGAGGAAACATTCCTCCGAAAGCTTCAGAAACATGCCAGTGCTGGATTCTCTATGATTCTTGATAAAAAGTAATATATTTTGTTGCTTGAGAGGTGTTTGATACACATGAACAGAAATTTTGGATTGTTAACATCTCAAAACTAATATTCAAACACTCTGAAATAGTCTTAAACAGATTATTTTCTTGCTGCAGTAAAACCGAATAAGAACAAAGGAGGGCAAGAACCAGTGAAACCATCAATGACCCAGAACAAATTATTGAACGTTTCCAAAAGAAGAAAGAAAACAATTATATCATGCTATAACTTCCGTATCAGGTTATTCTCATTCACTATGTCAAAGATGTTTGTTGCCATGACGACCCTGGAGGGTTTTCTCCAAAATCTCCAATGGAATTATTGTAAAATTTCTCTGTTCTCCTGGACGCGAAAACCACCGTGGATTGAGACTCTGCCCTCCACGATTACCCTTGTTAGCACAGACTTTTTCAGGTTACACTGTTAGAACTAAAGTGGTAGTTGAACCTTGTATAAGCTGTTATGGCAATGACACGACGAGTGTCACTGTGTAACACTCAATGTAGGCTACGGTGAATAAATCTTTGTTTTATTTATCAGATTTCTTCACACGTTACCATTGCCATGTTCGATCTCTGTAACGTTCAAAAACCTTAAGGAAACAAAACATAAACGAGCGGAAAATAATGGCAAGCAGATAATAATGACAACAGAAAACCTGTCCAAAGAATCATCTAATTTAAAACAAAAAAAGGAAATAAAAATACATAAACATTTTCAACTACCTTTCTGTTGTTTTGTCGATTTAAATTACGTCCACAAGCGCTCTGGTATGAAAGAAAGAAGACGGATAGATTACATTGGCAAATCGGTCATCGCAGTCTCGATATAACATCTGCAGCCCATGTTTTAAAACTTCAAAACCCATGAAACAAAAATATATTAGTTTCAGGTATATAACTTTGTTGCGGACTATTTATTATCAAAGACAATTCTTCAGTTTTCAAGATTATGAATATACCTACCAGACAACTGTAAAACATACGGTGGCATTTTTCCAGCCTTTATCATTGTTGTATGTATACTTACTACAAAGGTAACTTGTGAAAACTAGGGTTACTTGCCCTTAAAAAAAGCCCCAAACATTTTGCATCTTGATACTAAAATAAATGCTTATATATCTCAACTGTGAAGCTTAATAATGTTAAGGGTGTGGACAAAATAAATTTTAATTCAGAAGAGAAAATTAGTTTAATTATTTATTTGTTTATGATAATTACAGCAAACATTCTAATTATAAGATAAAAGATAAGTTTGTTTGATCTGATATGCAGTTGTTAGTTTTGTTTTTGCTTGTGTTATTTTTTTCTTCAGATTACATTCTTTTTAATAATGAGATATACAACCTAAATATTTTACTTTTGCATTAATTTATCACGCACGATTGCATATGTGCTAGAAGGACCCATTTTTAACACTTTATATTAAAAACAAATATTAAATGCTATGTAAAATGAGTTAATACACAAAATAATTTCATTCGTGAAATAGAAATATTGATTGATACATTTAGTAAAACGTACTTGCTCCTTTTCGCAGACAGTAAGTCTTTCTCGCGAGAAGGACCCGTTTTGCAAAAGGACCCATTTTTTGAACACTTTCTGTCAAAAAAGACGTGTTAAATGCTATGTAAAATGAATCACTGCACAAAATAATTTCATTTATGAAATAGAAATATTGATTGAAATTGTTAGTAAAAACATCCTGTCCTTTAATTTGACGGTAAGTCTTTTTCCGCGAAAAGGACCGGCCCTTTTAGCAAAAAGGAGCCCTTTTCGCACTTTATACCCATCCTCTAGTTTGACCAATATTTCTTTATTCAAATTCTACATTGAGCTGAATGCAAGTTTGATGCAAAAAAAAAAGCAACTATTCGAGAAAGTTGTTTTCAATTAACGAAGAACTTTGCATTTGGGAAACAAGTTTTTAAATTTGAAAAAATCCCCCCCCCCCAATAATTATTGCAAATCCCCCCCCCCCGCCCCCAAACCCAACTCTATCGTCTGCTAGGAGAACGATATTAAACGACGACTTAGTATTGATAAGAATGAATAACAGTTAAATCAAATTAACAGAAACAATTTATGGCGGATTTACAGAACAGTGTAAAAGTAGAATAGACTAGGCGGTCCGAATAGATTAAGTTTCTTTCTCGCGGAGACATTTTCATCCGGGTACCCTGGCTCGGCGGTAAAACACGTTTTAACCAACGACCCTCTGAGTACCCGGATATGACATTTTCGGCCAAGAAAATGTTTGTTTCTATTTTTTTTCCTCTCTTCTACATTACAGGACACACGGTACTAATTGTATGGAAATATGGGAACCAGCTTGGAAATGAGTGTATATGGGTTTGGTTGGCCAGGATTGGTTAATAATGTAAGTTATATTTTAGGAAAAAGAATCTTTTGAGAGCTTATTCTAGTTGTAAGTGAAAAAACTAGAGACATTGTTTTATTGATGGAATTTCAGTCCTTTAACAGTCTTGAATTTGGAAAAATTAACACCTGACTCTTTGGTGCGGAATTGAAAGCACATGGTTCAAACGTCGGTCCAGAAAATGCCACGGCTCATATTCTTTTCTCTATACAGAAGCTGACATCCAGGCTTCATATATGCAGATAAATATATGTTTGATCATTAGCACTCAGAAATTTTAAGTTACTGGATTTTTAATATCATGGTGTTAGCATACTATGGGAACTGAGTTAGTACGGAGAGTCCTACAACATCCCGCAGGCAAATTTTTGTTTGACACAGCCGAGATAATTCCGAATGAGGTGGCACATGACATTGTACGAATTCACAACCTGGAATACCTGTATATATCCTTGATGAGATATATTCAGCCTTACAGTTAAAACAAAAATCGAACATCAGTTATCGTTATTAAACCTCATAAAAGGCACAGAGAGAGAGACTGCACGAAACCACTCAGAAAAAATGGACTTTACTGGTCATTTCCCAGCCGGCATTTCTAATCCTCTATGTGTTCCCATTATATTGATGTTACTACCACTAACTACAACACTGGACAATGGCCTTGCCAAGACGCCGCCCATGGGATGGATGCATTGGGAGAGGTTCAGATGCAACATGAACTGTACTGATGACCCAGACAATTGCATTAGGTATCGACTTGTAATTAGTATCCTCGTGTATTATGGGAAAAAAAGGGCGTCCTGTATCTCGGACTCGGTTTTGACGCACTTAAGCGCCTTTTACTTTTTAGAAATATACTCCTGTCATAGTGATACCTCTGATTGCGTCAGAATAATTAGTTATTTTAGCAAAGTATGGATAACAAAGACAGTGATATATATCATCGTACTCTTCTTGGCATTCTTTCAATGAGACGAACCTTTGTCGGAAAGTTCGTCTGTTACGTCACCCGTTTTGACGCACTTCTTCCAGTGGCACCATTGTACATGTGCACCGCTAAAAAAAAAGTATTTCACCAGCACATAGAAAACTTAAGTTTATAATAAAAATTACGGAAAAAAAATGTAACTTAGCATTCCTAAACCTTTTCTTATATTTATCAACGTTTTCATTTTGGAACAGGTTTTGCAACAAAAGCTGAAATAATCATTTGATTATTGTGGGGAAAAATCACAATGGCATTATAATAAAATTGTTTACTTACAGTATATTTAGTATATGCTGAAACACAGTTCTTGAATACGTCATACAAATTTAAAAAAAAAAACTTTAATTTAAAAAAAAAATAAAACTGGTCAAAGAAGTTAAATATCAAGATTCTCTTAAAAGCTGATTGAAAATTTGCTGTTAAGGCCCCCCCCCAATATATTTCCTGTTGCACTGGTTTGAAAATTAGGGTAGTTACGTAGTTTTTTTTTTTAACACTATATTTATATGAGAATGAGTAGTATATATAAATACTAAGTTCTTCAAATACTGGGTTAAACTGCATCAGTTAGATGCACAAATTAAATTTTGGGAATTTTAACAAAAATTTTGAATTTTTAAAAATTTTCTACATAATAATTATTGTGTGTGTGTGTGATTTAGATTTTTAATGTAGCTTTAAAAATTTTTCAGTCATATCGCTACGATGTCTGCAGTGTGACAGTTTAAAGTGATGTCTAGCACTGGGGCATCATGCTGCAGACATATAGCATGATGTCCCACCCAGTCACATTATCCTGAGACCAGGCCGACCAGTCGTAACACTAACCTCTTAATGCTGAGTGCCTAGCAAGGCAGCTGTTAGTACACTTTTTTATAAGTATTTGGTATGACTCAGCTGGGATTTGAACCCACGACCTTCCACATCCGGGATAATAATTATTAGTATATATAATGTACTAAGCACTTCAAGTACTGGGGCTAAACTGGATCAGTTAGATGTACAAATCAATTGGGATTTTGTTTTGAATTTTTATTTTGTTAAAAGATTTTTTTTTTTTTTTACTGGGGGGGGTGTCGACTACAAAAAACAGGAACGGTTGGCCAACTGGAAATGCACATATTTGGGGGGAGGGGGCTAAAGTAAAATCGCTTTTTTATGAGATAGAAAATTATAATACTTTTAGTTAAAACTAGAAAAATGTAGAGGATGCTGATTTAATTATGAAATTTATGATAAAAAATATTTTTTATGTAAATTTTACTAGATTATAATAAGAAAGAGCCACCTCTGAACATCAGTAGTGACAGATCCACATAAAACTTTCTAATGATATACACCATTCTAAACAGTATTACTGATGCAGTTAACAGCTTTGAGTCATGTGGCCAAGGATACGCAATGACCTACCTTTGACTTAATTGTAGTCTCAGTTTTCAGCAATAGAAATCATTGTTATAGCCACAAATGTCAAAGTGGTTCTTTGTTACTGATTAATATCCAGATTTTCACTCCATCTCCCCACCTTCCAGGAAGAATCACATCAGTGATCTCTTTGGAGCACTGACACTACTTTTTTCTTTTAGCTACAGAAGCCCAGGGGTCAAGCTAGACTTGAATTTTAGGAAGAAGTGACTGCTTCTCTTGGACAGATGTATATCTATCTGTATGTGTGTTCTCTTATTTGAATTATACCCTCTATTTCCCAGTATTCATATTTGCATTTAGCACTGGATGTAAGCAATACTTTATTTTCAAGTAGGAAATTTTCTGAGTTATTTTGGCCATATGACTTGAAAAGAGAATAATAGAAATTACATTGTAACAAATTTGAACTGAGTAACCAGATTACATTATTGTAAATACAAGTTAGTAAAAATGCTTAATCAACTACCCTTAATCAATTTGTTTAAAATACTTTATAAAAGGGTCAGAGGAAACTCTTACTAACTGTTCGCCCTAATTTCTTTGTTGCGAATGAAACATTACCGTAACTATTCATACAAAACACTAAGATGAATAAAATTACAGACATTGCTCCTTTATAGTCGGTATATGAGCTACACCCTTCTTTCCAACCGAATCAACACAGACATGTGAGTGCATCTAATTTTAGAAGGAGCGATTTTCGTAATGTTACTGCTCACTTTATATAGCTTCATTTCAACAGTCCATTGATATAATTGCAAATTTATGGTTTACTTATTTGTCTACATGTAGTAATTTTAGGAATTGGTTAGATAGGAAAAGCTTCACTTCTTTTTTCCGTATTTTCACAAATACAAGTCGTCAGAAAACAACTTTGACCATACAGCGCTTGTCGCGATTTCCACAACATAGCATTGACCCATACCGATTCTGCTCTTACAACTCAGATTGTTATTTATGTACAATATATTGGTAAAGTTTCCAAACACAGGTTTGTACGTTTTATCATTAAGGATAACGTGGAAATCGGGCAGTGATAGTTGCTACCTGATTCGGGAAAGGGTTGATGGTCAGTCAGCTATCAAAACACATGTCTATGAAGGTGCAAGAGTTTGTTTGTCAACGTAATTGATATCAAATCTTGGCCTAGAACTATCAAATTGTAGTTCCAAAATCTTATAGGCAGGAAATACTTAGTTTGGTCCATGAAGCTCCTCTGGCTGGTCATTTAGGGATAAATAAATCTTATCACAAGACCTTGGCTCACTTTTATTGGCCAAAAATCAAAAGTGATGTTTGTAAATTTTGTAGATCTTGTCATACTTGTCAAATGGTAGGAAAACCCAATCAGAAGATCCCTAAGGCTCATCTGCAACCTATTCCTGCATTTGATGAACCATTTAGCAGAATTATGGTAGATTGTGTTGGTCCCTTACCTAAGACCAAATCAGGCAACCAATATTTGTTGACCATTATGTGTGTGTCAACAAGATTCCCAGAATCAATTCCTTTGAGGAATACTATAGTAAAAGCTTTGATATAAAGTTTTTTTTACTCAATTTGGCCTTCCCAAAACTGTCCAATCTGGTCAAAGGTCAAATTTCATGTCTTGAATTTTCCAGCTTGTTATGCTTGAATTTGGCACTCAGCAATTCAAGTCAAAGTGAAACTATGATTTCACAAAACTTTACTTGAGAGAACATTTGAGTTTTGTAATAGAGTTCTTTCTCTCTTGCTCATTCTTTAAAATTTTCTTCAAATTAGATTTTATGGCCCTTACAAAGTAAAGAAGAAAGTGAATGAGTTAAATTATAATAATAGTACTCTGATAATAATAAATTAATGGAGTACTAGTATATTGAAAGAGATAGCTAAGTAAATCATGCAATTAATTTAGTTGTATCTGTCCCACTCACTGAGGATTTAAATGAAGAAATTCAATTGAACACTGTTGATCTTGGAGCAACGAATCTTTGGAATATGGAAATTATGAAAAATCTGGACCAGATACTTTTACATTTGCAACAACAAGAAAGGAATGAACTTAAACAGTTATTATTCGAATATGAGCACTAGTTTCCGGATATTCCTACGAGGGCAAACAAAATATTTCATGATGTTGAAATTGTAGATTCAAAACCTGTGAAACAACACCCATACAGGATGAACCCTCTCAAACAGGAATACTTGAAAAAGGAAATTCAGTATTTGCTGGAGAATGATTTCATAGAGCCCAGTAAAAGTGATTGGAGTTCACAATGTATACTTGTTCCGAAACCGGATAAAACTTTACGTATGTGCACTGATTATAGGAAGGTGAACAGTGTAATAAAAACAGATTCATTTCCATTACCAAGAATCGATGATTGTATTGATAAAATTGGAAATGCCAAGTATGTCACCAAATTTGACCTTCTGAAAGGATTTTGGCAAATTCCACTAACGGAAAGAGTGAAGGATATTTTGGCATTTTTGACTCCAGGTGGACTCTATCAATATAAAGTAATGCCGTTTGGGATGAAGGGTTCCCCAAATACGTTTCAACGCTTGATGATTATGATTACCTCTGGTCTAGATAATTGTGATGCTTTTACATCGATGAAGTCATCATCTACAACGACACCTGGAAAGAACATCTAGCCACGATTCGAAAATTCTTTGAAAGACTCACTGATGCAAAGTAGACAATCAATTTATCTAAAAGTGAGTTCTGCCGTGCTTGTGTAACTTTTCTATGACATATTGTGGGACATGGTCAAGTTGAACCTATAGATGCTAAGGTCAAAGCTATCTCTGATTTCCCTGTGCCTGTCAGTAAAATGCAACTGATGTGATTTTTGGGTATGGCCGGATACTATCGAAAGTTTTGTTCCAATTTTTCTAATATTCCTGAACCCCTGACAAACTTGTTGAGTAAGAAAAACAAGTTTCGTTGGACTGAAAAATGTCAGGAAGCTTTTGATAGATTAGAAGCCATACTCAAAAGTACGCCTGTTCTCACAGTTCCAAATTTCAATCAGTCTTTTAAATTATCTGTGGATGCAAGTGATGTTGGGGTTGGAGCAGTATTGATTCAAGAAGATAGAAATGGTGTTGATCACCCAGTGTGCTATTTCTCTAAAGAAATTAAATAAGCACCAAAGAAATTACTCAACAGTTGAGAAGGAATGTTTGGCTTTAATATTGGCATTACGGCATTTTGAAGTTTACATTAGCTCAGCTCCTGATCTGGTTGTTGTGTATAGTGATCACAACCCCCCTTACTTTCATTGACAAGATGAAAAATAAAAATCAGAGATTATTAAGGTGGTGTTTGTTTTTGCAAGAATATAATCTTAACATCAGGCACATCAAAGGAAAAGACAGTTTGATTGCAGATGCACTTTGCCACGTATAGAACTGTTATTTCAGATACACTTTATATAATTCATAAGAGTTTTCTTATGTAATTTTGTTTACCTCATGTACAATTTACATGTGGTAAAAAGAAAGCTTTATTATATAAATCTTTCTCTTTCTTTATGGGGGGAAGTGTTACGTATATGTAATTAAATTGCTTGTGTGTTAGTTTTAAAATTCTTTTTTATGTTAATTTTGTTTCATTATATTTTATTGTAATGATTATTTTCACGGGATTCAATATTTTTTCAAGTTAATTCTGTTTATTTAGAACGTAAAACCTATTACAAAAGCATTATTTTTAGCTCACTCTGGTACACAGTTTTTGTAAACTTCGAGTGATAATGATTGGCTATTTCCAAGGTCATTATGGCCCGTGTGTTAACTGGATTGTAAACAGCCTTTCTTTTTTATATATTTTCAGTGTAAGAATTTGGTTCTTAGATAGGGCTATTCTTGCATACGTGATAAATTGCATTTTATTTTATTGCGATGTTCAAATTAGAAAATCACATAGCCTATCACGTGGAGTACCATGTGACCTAAAATCGAGGCTTAAAACAGCCATTTCCTACTAGACTGAGTCAGAGTTGTTCTTAACAACTTGAGGGAACAAGGTGTTTCTAATTGTTGTTGCCAGTTTGATTTTCATTTGTTTTTGGAATTTAATAATTTATTCTCTAGAAAACTAAACAAGTATACTTTTTTATAAAAGTTCTGGGAGAAAGAAATTCAGTGGAGTTCTATACGGAAACATAAACTGTGATTCAATTGAGGATCTGTTATCACCAGTACAATGGTCTCATCTGACGTCATCGCCTCCACATTGGAATTTCATCGAGATTCAAACCCAGATTTTATTAGAACTGTTTAGTGATAGGACTTGTATTTTTCACTGTTAGGATTAAATTTTGGATTATATTCACAAACCGTAAGTCCTATTTCCAATTTTTACATTGTTTTCTAGGGAAATAAATTATTTTGTTAAAATATACAAAGCTTGTTGGCTTCACTCTGTTCTCTTGTTATTTTTGTATGAGCCTACACGTAACACTTGTAGAAAAAAAAATCTAATTTGCATGTGAAATCTTCAGTCACATTCATGAAATATCCAAATTTATTTTCAAGTTGTTGAAAGTAAATTATTAATATTTATCCTGCTGTATGCCCTTTACCCTTATGAAGATTGTCTACTTATCATACTTCTATCAAAAGCTGCAAACAAATCAAAGCGTGTGACCTACCTATTGGAAAGAGATTGCCTGGGTTACTTATAATTAGTGCTCATATGGCTTTAACATGTGATTCTACTGGTGGTAGGACAAAATATCATTTTTAAGGCTATCTACTGCATGTTTTGTTTTATAGTTGCTTTAGTGCTTTCGAAAATTAACAGATTTTTGAAAAAAGATATTAAAAAGCCCCAGTATTTTTATGCATCCTATCCATGTATTACAGAAACCAGCTAGAACTGGTGCAGTGATGTGTAGCTGAGTAATGGGACTAAGGCTAACATGTATAAACTGTTGTAATTGATTATGTTATTGTTGTAATCTGGAGATTTTAGGCCAGTGGGGGATATTTTTTGTGATTTATAAGTAATAAAGGGATCAGATGCGATCCATGATAGCATTTGATTCTTTCAAATAAAAAATTGGCTGTCCTTTGGAGGAGTTGAGATAAAAAGGAAAGACTGAGTCAGTCTAATTATTTAGTCAGAAACACCCAAGTAAGTATTTGGATTTGTTGTGTCTTGTTTAATTGTTGTTCAAAATATTTCAGATTAAAGTTTAATGAATAATAATTGAGCTGTCCCTTGCTGACACTTACACTATTGTTGTGTGCTCCCTTTGTTTCGATCATGTAGGAACAGTGTTCAGATTTGAGCAACTTAATTAAGATTGGATTCGGTGGCATGCCACCGCATTCAGTGACATTCACGGACCTGAAGCACAGAAATATCTGCTTGATACACCAAGGTGTAGATAAGGTTATCACATTGGAACCTTGGCTAGTGAAGATGGTGCCATATATGAGCTATCATGTGCTAAAAATGGCATTAAACCCCCATCCCCCCAAAACCCACACATCACGAATCTTTGGTCTTTAATTTCAATAGCACCCAATGCTATGCAGTTACTTGGGTAAGGGGTTCAAACCCCTGTCAGTGCTTCATACATCCCATGTCTTCTATGTGATTGTTGTCCATGTGCCATGGATAATATATATCTTGCTGGTCTTATCTCTCAGTGGACATTGACACCTATTAAGTATGTGCCTTAGGATCCATATCACTAAATGAATATTAAAGCCAAATAGGTATGTACAGTACATTAGGAGTATTATCTCTGATTGGATACTGACACCTAACAAGTATTTACCTTGCTAGTCTTATCCCTGAATGGATACTGACACCTGACATGTATGTACCTTGCTAGTCTTATCCCTGAATGGATACTGACACCTAACATGTATATACCTTGCTAGTCTTATCCCTGAATGGATACTGACATCTAACATGTATGTACCTTGCTAGTCCTATCTCTGAATGGAAATTGACACCTGGCATGTATGAAGCTTGCTAGTCTTATCCCTAAATGGATACTGATACCTAATAAGTATGTACCTTATGAGTCATATCTCAAAATGGATACTTAAGCCTAATTGGTATGTATGGTACCTCATGGGTCTCATTTCTGAGTGGATACTGACACTTAAAAAGTATTACTTTTGGCAGTCAACATTCCCACCAACCATCAACCACCTGCAAGGGGGGAGAGGGTTTGCTGGCCTTTATGTCTCTTGACATTCTCCCTAAAAGATGGGCATTATTTTTGAAACTTGCCTGTTTTTGTATTGCCACTGGGGACCATGTAAGATCATTTTAAAAATGGCCTCCTTATCCTCCTCTGCTACCTGCTTACCCTCACCACCCTTTGTTGCCAAACAGCAGGTCTTTAGCCACCCTCCCAATGAAGTCTGTTCACCATCCTTGCTGCTGTTTGATATTTGCAAACTTCAGAAGTCCTCAACATGGTCTATCAATTTTCATAATATATGCAACAATATCGAAGCTTCCTATGATGATCATACATCCTGTTTACCTTTATTTGCAAGGCTTTATCTTCCTAATGTGTTTTTGGGTTTAATTTTTCATATTTGCATTTTTTTCAATTGAATTTTGAATCAACACCATGTTGCCAATATTGTAATGTCACGTCCAGCTAGAATACATGTACATGTATACATATGCATTTTCTAAAGCTGAGATTTGTTTTCAGTAATATTAAAGGGAGATAACTATTGCTTTCATATTTTGTCTTACTAAACGTGTGCTTTAATAAAATCAAAAATGCAGTAAGTGAAAAGAGAGCACTGAATTTACAATAAATAAAAATTTAACTGAAACTACAATAAATGTCAAAATATAAATGTTGTTATACATTGTTTGTTTGCAGCATTTGAGGGGTTCAAATAAAAAATGTTCAGATGCAAGTGTTATGGGGATCACATGAGTAGCCATTATTAGAACAATTTCACAGCTTGCAAGTTGTAAAAAATTGTTTTTGTAAAGAATGAATCTGAGATTATCATGGAAGGAAAGGATTTAGACCATGGAAATTTTAACAGTAGCCAGAAATACAGGTAGATAATATTTCATTTGTGCTAATTTCGCATTTTGTTTGTATTATTCAACATTGCATCTGCATTCCAATTTCATTTCACTGGTACAGTTACCCATTTCAAGGTCTGTAATATGTATAAAAAGAGGGGAGGCAACTCCAACATTTACTATCATATCACAGTTGTTTACATCTGATCAATTGCACAGCCTCTGCGATATTTCCCTGATTCTGATACTGCAGTTTTCACAAATAATGAAGATTGCAGCTGTTCAGTATAAACTGAAATGATGAGATTGTTGAGACATTTGAGTTTGTTGAGAAACATTTTGAGTTTCTTGATTGCTTTAATTAAAGCTTGATGAGTAGCAAACTCTGTAAAACATACAGGCTGTCATTACCTTGGATCTGTTCTGTAATAGCCTTTTTCTGAAACTTTTTAGTTGATTGTGTTTCAGTGAGAAATTATTCATGCAGATGGCAGATCATATGGTTGCCGATGGATACAGGGATGCAGGATACGAGTATGTAGCAATTGATGACTGCTGGATGACAAAACAGCGAGCACCCAGTGGCAGTTTGATGGCTGATCCAGACAGATTCCCCAGTGGTATCAAGGCTTTAGCTGACTATGTACGTATCAAATGTGTTTTACGCTTTTCTTATATTCATTAAAGTTGGACTATTTTCATATCTTGCTTTTATAAACTAGTACATGTGTATGTGGAAAATATACAGTACTTCGCATTTTGAGTATCTTGCTTTTATAAACTAGTACATGTGTATGTGGAAAATATACAGTACTTCGCATTTTGAGTAGAATGGTTGCAATTACAGCTGAAAATTGTCTTATTTGAGTAAAAAAAATATAAACTGGTCACCTTTGGGACCTTATAAATAATAATAAAACAACTAGAAAATGACATTAACACTTTTTAATTGCTCACATACACCATATTGTTTTGCTGAAAAATTAACACCTTCAGCTTTATTCATAGCATAATCCCATTTTAATTGTAAGACAGCTGGTTTGTACATCAAGAAGCCATCTTCATGTGAGACAAGTTTGGCATAATAGCTGAAGGGATCATACTGTCTACATCTGCACATCTGTACATCTGTATATCCATCCCAAATCTATTGTAGCACAAAAGGTCATGGACTTTGCACCATTAAATTTTGTAAACTTTCATCATGGCCATGAGTACATGACCTGATTAGAGTTTCAGGCCATTACTGCAATTGGTCTTTTAGTAGCACTGATATGTATAGGAATGAATCGCTTTCTGGATACAGCTGTGGCATTAGAGAATGTGCATTAATGTGCCATATTGAGCATATGAACCATAACTAAGACTGACGAATACATCCCCAGACCAGCATAAACATGTGTCACATGTATGGCCTGAATTGCACCCTTTACAATTCATACAGGTAAAGAGACTGTGTTTAGCAAGCTTGAACCACTTGCACCCTTCACACTTAATCTATCCCAATGTGTTCACACCTGTAATTGAACAGAACAGTGGTATACAAAGGTGAAATCATAGTGTCATGTTGAAGTTCATGCGATGGTGATGCTTTGAAAAAACAAGAAAAATGCCTTTAGGAAATTACAGAAATTGAAGGATTAAACTTTCTCAGAAAAAGATGAAAATTGTCCTTGGTCTTTTTAGTGTTGAACTTCATTCCAAATTTGGTTTCAGTCCATGAACGGCATTGAAAGGTCCTGAGTAAAAATTGAAAGGCAAAGTTTTTTAGTCAAACAGAGGTATACATAATAATATTCAATAAAATTTTGCCTGAAAACAGTGAAAATCAAATTACATCTAGGCCTTCTTCATATCAAGTCTTTGACCACATTTTTCCATAATATCCTTCAAAACTTATTGAGTAGATTTTACAGGAAAGATGGCCATGGATAACATCATATACCCCCTCTGTGGGTATGGTAAGGGTCAGACATTGATAACACGCATTGTCCCCTCTTTGAACATGTTAGGTATTGGACATGGATAACACTATATGCCCCCTTTGGATATGGTAGGAGTTGGAAATGGATAACCCTCTCTGCATCCTCCTTGGATATGGTATGGGTAGGACATGGATAACATTATTTGCTGCCAGTATGGATATGGTAGGGGTCAGACATTGATAACACTGTGTACCCCCTCTTTTGATATGGTAGTGGTCAGACAGGGGTAACACTGTTTACCCCCTCTGTTGATATGGTAGTGGTTGGACATGGATAATGCTGTGTAGCCCCTCTGTTGATATGGTAGTGGTTGGACATAGATAATGATGTGTAGCTCCTCTGTTGATATGGTGGTGGTTGGACATAGATAATGATGTGTAGCCCCTTTGTTGATATGGTAGTGGTTGGACATAGATAATGATGTGTAGCCCTTTTGTTGATATGGTAGTGGTTGGACATGGATAATGCTGTGTAGCCCCTCTGTTGATATGGTAGTGGTTGGACATAGATAATGATGTGTAGCCCCTTTGTTGATATGGTAGTGGTTGGACATGGATAATGCTGTGTAGCCCCGCTGTTGATATGGTTGTGGTCAGACATAGATAACGCTGTATATCCCCTCTTTGGATATCGTAGTGGTTGAGCATGGATAATGCTGTTTACCCCCTCTGTTGATATGGTAGTGGTCAGATAACGCTGTTTACCTGGTCAGATAACGCTGTTTACCCCTCTGTTGATATGGTAGTGGTCAGACATAGATGACACTGTATACCCACTCTGTGGATATGGTAGGGGTCAGGCATGGATAATGTTGTATATCCCCTCTATGGATATGGTAGGGGTCAGGCATGGATAATGCTGTACGAACCCTGTGTGGATATGGTAGGGGTGAGAAGAGAACAAATATTAACATGCTTGTAATTTTAACTACTTCATGCAAGGCTAAAATATAAAGAATTATCACCTCTTTTACGGGTAATTTTATCATATCAGCCACAGATAAATATGAATGTTTTTCTGAAATTCATCTTTATTTTTTAGATTCATTCAAAAGGCCTGAAGCTGGGTATCTATGCTGATATGGGCACATTCACATGTAAGCAGTATCCAGGCAGTATGTTTTACTTAGAGCTGGATGCTGACACGTTTGCTAGTTGGGGAGTTGACATGCTGAAACTTGATTGTTGCTATGGTTATGAACACCAGAAAGGTTAGTTATTGCAGATCATTGACTGTGTAGAATGTAAGTACTTAGCAGATAATAAACTTCTTGCCATGATGTATGAATACTGATCAGTAATGAAAGCTGAAGTTTTTCCAATAATCTTAAAATATTTATATTGTATGTGGTATACAAATACCAAACTATTGCTGTTTTGTTAAAAGACAACCTAATTTACCTATCTGTATCTCTTCATTCTGTCCACTGACAGGTAAATGTAGGCCATTAAAAGCATTTGATGTACCTTGTGCAGACTGGCATGGTTTTGCTTGCAAGGTCATGCTGTTTTCTTAGTATTATATGATTCAGTTTGCAAGGCTTGTTTACATCTGGCAGAAATATGAAAACAAACTTTTGTTTTATTAGGAATTTGTTTTTCATTGCTAATGAAAATAAGATGATACAGGCATTTCTTACATCACTGACAGCTATTATTAGGATGGCATGTCATCTTTCTTCCGTTGTCCATCCTTCACTCTGTCTGTTAGCACAAGTTAGTCACTGTTCCTCCTAAACTACTTTGAGGAATGTCATGAAACTTTACACACATGCATTCCACAGTCTAGTTGGTCCGAAATGAAAATGATGATGTTTGGATATCCAGTAAGGCCACTACAGTGGCCATCTTGAAAATCTTGTTATCACTTCTTTTCCTGAATGGATGGTCATGTCAGTACAAGTTTTTACTAAAAGACTTATTATGGTGTCTAGTTGGTCATAAATGAAAATGGTGCCTTAGACATCTAATAATATGGCCACCACAACAGCCATCTTTAAGATCTTGATATCACTACTCCTGATTAAACAGTCATATCAGCAAGGTGTTTTTACTGAAAGACTCTTATGGTTTCCAGTTATTTGTAAATGAAAATGGTGCAGATGTGACCTCCAATGTGACCACCACAATGGCGTTCTTGAAAAACTTATTACTACTTCTCATAGATGGCTGGTCGTATTAACATCATGCTTTCCAGAGTTCTTAGACCTGAGCTTCTGGGTCAAATACATGTGAAATTCTTAAAGAACTTGGCATAATCATTACACCCTTTTCCACTGAATTGCTTCTTACACATGCCTGTACATAGGATACACTTTTCAGGTACATTAAAAAATAAAAATAAAGCAATAAAATGTTTGTCATTTATATTATCATCTTTTTAATTCCACTCATAAAAAGTTGAGAATATTCTAAAATGAAAGACTGCTGCATAAGAAGAGCATTGTCCATCATAGATCTATATTTACTTTCCTAATTTTCTATTTATAGTAACTGTATATGACCCATTTCCAAGAAAACAGATGGGTTTCATTAATTTGAAACTTCATCTTACAGTTTCATTATATTGATAATCAAGTTATTGGACCAGTCTGTACTTTTACAGAAAATGGCACCAGATATTAAGCGAAATGGGCTTTTACGGTTTGACTTGTGGGTAAAAATTTTTAGAGCAGATGGCTCTTTTGAAACTTAATAGCATGTCAGATCAGAAAAGGACAAATCAACACCACTTATGAAATTTGTAAGGAAGAATTCGATAGTGTTGCACTTCATCAGCTCATTGCAGAATTTGTGGTCTTGACCATAATTTGGCAAAAGTTAGTCATGTACACTAGTTAAAGTGATTGTTAAATATAAATATTTTTTCAGTATGTTTTTGTTTGTATTCTGGTTCAATACCACATGGATTTTGCCAAGTATTTTGACATGCAGTTCCAGGTTGGTAGCAAAAATATATCTTCATTTTTCATACAGCGTACTGTAATTATGGCATGCAATACATTAGCTACGATGTTGTATCCTCAACGAAGTAGGGGTAATAATATTAGTGCTTGTAATATATAGATTACACTTTTTTGTGATCAGATTTTGCTTTTTGCCTCTTATATTAGCAAAAATTTTGTTTATACCTCTCACGGCGTTAGCACGTATGTACAGTGTGACCCCGCTATAGCATGCTCCGTTATAACACAAATTCGGATATAACACAGTCGAGGTGTGGCTCCCGAAATTTCATATACATGTATTTTTCTCATATATCAAAAAATATTTCTTTCGTAAAAGTATGAAAGAAACATAAAAAGTTTATTATTATTTTGGGGAAGAGATTGCATATGAATAATACAAGATGATCGTGGCTTGGCTCCTGACATTTTATATGTATTTTTTTTTCTCATACATGAAAAAATAGTTTTTCCTTCTTAAAAGTATGAAAAATAACGTGTAAAATGTTTATTCAGGGATCGCACAGGGCTTCGCCAAATGTTGCAAATTGCGATTTTTTTTCCTTACTGGCAGCAAAATATACCATCTGGCAATATTTTTTTTATTGGCGACATTGTTGGCTGTTTAAACTTGTATATACAACCATTCGTTTGGAGTGGAGAAATTCAGAGGCACCATGAAAGGAAGTTGCAAACTTCGTATAAAATGCACTGAAATTTATATATTGTTACATAAACAAATTCTTTGTCCACATTGACAAACCATCTTAACAGTGCATTGTTATATCATAATCTGCCTATTTTGACATCAAGCATGAGTACTGTCTGTTGTGAGATATCTGCTTTTTTTTTTTTACATTTCTGGTAGCGGAGATCAACCGGATGAGGCATTATCTCGTAATCTATCTTTCGTGGGAGTTTTGACTGCTCGTTAGTAATTAATATATTTACATAGACTGACATTTGTATGTGGATGGTAACTAAAATCCCTCTTCTTTTCACTCAGAATTAAATCTTTCAGAACACTCACATTTTCTGTAGTATTCCCTGTCATCACAGGGGCTTGTTACAAAGAAAACTAGGAGTTTCTGTCAATGAATCGAGGGCTGGGGTCTAACCTGTTATATTGTTACAAGTTAGACCCCCAGCCCTTGATTTATTGATGGAAACTCCTAATTTTCTTTGTAACGAGCCCCTGTGCTTGTCATCAGACCAGAACACCTGTGTCTCTATTGTCCGTTGATCCTTTTTTAAATTTCTGATGCATGCGTGGAAGGCAGCATCACTCCGCCACCACAAATGTAAAAAACAAAACAAAAACCAAGATCTTACTTGTTGGTCTATTCAATAGGCAGGGAGGAACAGTAACCACAATCGACCAAATGATGGTCAATTCCTTTTTCAAAATGTACCCAGATAAAAAAGTTTGCAGAAATTTCAAAGAAAACAGATTACTTTTCAAGCACCGATTGTTATGAAAACGTACTAAGCAAATGGGAAAAAAAATCAGTCTCAATCATGCGATACAATTATTTGATGTTGCCGCCACAATAAGAAACGGGCATTTGTTTGGTTCTCCAAAGCTGTTCTTTAGCATTGACTTCAATAATGCATGCACCCTTCATCAAAGAAAGCCGACTACAATCGTCAATAAAAACAAAGAACTTTTCTGTAAAGGAAGTCAGTACCAAACTTAAATAAAAGCAATGGAATATGATGGATTTCTTCATTTTCAATGTGACTGGAACATGTTTACTGTGCCGTGAAAGTTTCCTTTTTACAGGGAAAAAGTTTATGCTTATGAACGCTACCAACAGCGGCTTAAAATGCAAACTAACTTTTACCAACTTGGGACGTACTAAAGAGTAAATGTGCTTCATCATTCGTTACGTGATTGTGCTATGTTTTTCCACTGAATTCAGACCTATATAACCTGTGACAAAATTATAGAATATTTTAAATCTGTGTGTGTGCATATGCATATTGTTGATGGAATTACTTGTATTGTGGATTCAATGTGTGTGATGAGATTTGTTGGTGAGTACTCTTTTCATGCTATACATTAAACATGTATATATATAAACAGTATACATGTATATGTTCCAATCCGTGGTTCTCTAAATAAAGTAAAATATTATATATGCCTTCTCTGTTTTCACTACAGGTGTATTTCTCATTTAATATGCATCGATTTAAGATCGTAACTTTGGCAATGAAGCACATATTTTACTGCCTGCATTTATTACTTACTCCCCCTTCTCCGCAAATTTTTTGGAGTACATCCATCATTTTCTTCAGCTAATTGACCTGGTTGCTTATAACCTGGTTTGGTCTATAACATGGTTGGGTTCTATGGCTCCCAACTACCTTGTTATAGTGGGGTCATGCTGTATTTCTCCCTGTAATGTGTTCTCATGACATACCTTATTTACCCCATGATGCTCCCCATTTTCATAGTTTGGTTAGCCAAGGCCACTCAGCTAAAGGCTGGACTTACATAAAGAGACATGAAACCAGTGTGACTGATCCAAAGGCAATCCTTATCATTATAATTATATTGTGAAGAGAACTGCTTCCAAATGCTACTCTGATGTGCTTCAGAGAAACAGTGTTCTGTAGAGTGTGTTTGTAAGCACCTGCAATTGATTGGCAAATAAATGATGCTCTGTTTTGTTGTAATGGAGTTTAAATTGAATTGGTGATGACACAAATATAAATCACAAATGTAATCAAAGCTTTCCCTCAGTTTGATTTGAACAATATTATCAGATTATCAGTATACAATAATAATAATAATAACTGCTAGTTAAGTATGTGTGATTTCTACGTTGGCTTGTAAAAACAAGTTAGCAAAATCTGTTTTCATTTTTCAGGAAATGGACCTGTGGTGAAAATGACACTAATACTAAAAAAAACCCAAAACTGTGGGTTATGTTGAAAGTAGTATTTGCATAAAATTTGTATGAATTAATCTTGACAACAATTCAAGATTAATTCATCTTTTCTTAAAAGAGCACACATTATATATCCTATCTTTATTCATTAGGGTAAACTCTTAAGGCATTTCACATTGCTTACTAATTAACATATGTATTTTGAAATAATATTTTTTGCACATATGCTGCATGATATGTATTTTCATTCCTTTGTTTCATTTGATGGTGATAATTCACATTTCTGTATACAGTACAGTGTTTACTCATATTAGTTTCTTTTGTGGGAATGTAGATGATATTCTGCGTGAAGAAAAAACTAGACAGCATTCTGAGTGATCATTTTGGGACTGAAACTAATGGTTGACAATTTTGTTATGTTGTGGTTTATTTATTGTTTTTAAAGTGTTGTTGTAGGGGTTAAAAATATCATAAATTTACATGTTGAATCTTTATACTTAACATTCTATTTATTTTCTTTTTAGTGTGATGCCTAAGAATTCAATTCTAATATTATTAAAAATGAAAATTATTAAATTATTAAAATAATGAGAATGTCCTTTTCAACAGGGATTCTCAGAAATAGGCTGGGGACTCCTGAGTACCATGAGTGAAGAGTCCAGGACTCCTCATCCTGAAATTCTGTTGAGAACCCTGGCTTTCACAAGAAGTCTTATTGTGATGTCTAGTTGGTTGACGAAATGTTGCAAATCTGATATCCAGTATGGCGACCATTACAGCCATTTTGAAAAACTTGTTCTTGTTGCCCCTTCAGAATGGAAAGTCAGATCAGCATGGGTGTTTATTAGAGACTTCTTAATGTCTTGTTGGCCTCATATTAAAAATAGTGCTGATCTGATGTTTATTATTGCCACCATGGTGGCCATGTTTGAAATCTTGTTATTGCTGCTCAGCTTTAATGGAAAGTCATTTTGAGTGGGTGGGGGTTCATTAGAATAGTTTTTGTGGTATCTAGTTGGTATGAAATGAAAATGATACCAATAGACCCTGAATATGGCCACCATAGTGGCTATCTTCAAAATATTGTTATCTCTACTCCTTCCAAGTGGCTACATAGACATGGGGGTTTTCAGCAGTAGACTTTTTTACATCTACTTTGTCATAAATGAAAATGGTGTCGGTCATACATCAAATATGGCTGCCATATTGGCAGTATTTTGTAATCTAGTTGACACTACTCTCCTTAATGGATGGTCATGACACCCTCTTGGTCATAAACGAAAATAGATCCACTCAGACATTCAATATGTCCACCATAGCGACTGATTTGAAAATCTCATTATCACTGAAGATTATCAGAGATGATTTCAGCACTCAGCAGATAATAGGGAAAATGTGGTCTTATCTTGCTGGAAATTTCTTTTCTTAGTAGACCATCATTTTTGAGGGACTGTTGTTCTTTACAGTCTCGAATTTTGTAAGCATTCACAGCCAGTCATTTGAGTCATATATATGTGTAAACACTGCACCTTTATCAACACTGTAACTGCATTATAAACAAAGAAGATAATACAAAGACAGAAAGAGCTTATGCTATGGGCTTGGGTCTATTCATTTGTTTGTTATTACTACTGCTCCTGAACCATTTGGAGGAAAGGCATGAAACTTGGCCAGGGCTTCCATTAAATTGATATTGTATAGAGTCCTGAGGACCCCCGCATTTGAATTTTATAGGGTCCTTACAAGATGTTAAAGGGTCCCACTTTATCGTTTCTACAGTAAGTTGTGTGTGTGTGTGTGTGTGTGTGTGTGTGTGTGTGTGTGTGTGTGTGTGTGTGTGTGTGTGTGTGTGTGTGTGTGTGTGTGTGTGTGTGTGTGTGTGTGTGTGTGTGTGTGTGTGAGAGAGAGAGGTCTCACTAGAATTTTGGTGAAAATATGAGTCCCACCAGCAAAAGTTATAGTCCTCTCTCACAAGCATGTTGGGCATATATGAAGTGGATAAATGTCCATTATAATGCCAGAAATAGAGAGACACAAAACCTTGTCAGTTTTACTTATTTGTAATTCTTTAAATATTCATGTATTAAAATTGATATCCCGTCAGTCGACTTGGGAACATGCTACACAAGGCCATTATTTAGACAGTAATATGTCGCGCCCTCTAAAACAAAAATATTGGGTGAGGCATCTTAATTACAGAACTGGATGATCATGAATTTAATTTTAAATTTTGTAATGAGCATTCATGTGCTCAATCCCTAGTGCTGTATTACATTACTCTCATATTCTTCTTTTAAAGTTTGTAAAATGGTGTTGATTTGCCCATTTTTCTGATCTGACTTGTTTTGAAGTTTGCAAGATCCACCTGTTCTAACATTTTCTGTCGTATAACATCCACAACTCACACCGAAAAGCGTCTTGCTTATAATCTGGCACCATTTTCTATAAAACCATCGACTGGTCTGCTGCTTAATTTTGTTATGAATATAACAAATCTGTGAGGCTACATTCAATTTAATGAAACCCATCTGTTTTGTTGCAAATAAAATGGGTCATACACAGTTGCTATAAATAGCAAACAAGGAAAATTCTTATGCAGCAGTGATGTTTTAAAGCAGATTCTCAAATTTATACAAATGGAATTAAAGAGATGATAGTAAAAATGATAAACACAACTTTTTACTGATTTTTATTTATTTTATTTTTTAATTCACCAAAAGAGCATAATCCATATAATGTTTAAAAAAGGCGTAATGATTATGACTAGAGCATAATGGCTGGCATGTATGCATTTAACCCCCAAAATACTTATCCAAATTTGTAAGGATTAATCAGTAGAACAAACAACACAAACCCTGATCCGCAGGAACACATGCTATGGCAGATCAGGAACTTTGTTGTTTGCAGTATGACTTATAAGTGAGTATAAATGGTACATGCTGAGATTAGTCTTATATAAGACCAGACTGCTAAAATTGTGATCAGTACATTAGTTTTGTTAGTGATGTGATGTGATGTGATTTTTAGATTTTTAACGTAACTGTAACAATTTTTCAGTCATGTTGCTATGATGCCCGCAGTGTGACAGTTTGTAGTGATGTCTAGCACTGGGGCATCATGCCGCAGACATGTGGCATTATGTCCCACCCAGTAACATTATCCTGACACCAGGCCGACCAGTCCTAACACTAACCTCTCATTGCTGAGCGCCAAGCGAGGCAGCTGTTAGTACCATTTTGTAAAGTCTTTGGTATGACTTGGCCGGGGTTCGAACCCGCGACCTCCCGCATCCGAGGCAGACACTGTAACCACTAGGCCACTGGAGCAGTTAGTTTTGTTAGTAATATTTAGACTTGGACCTTCTACTCGTCTTACTGCTACCAGAATAAAACTCTTATTGTTTTGAAAAACCTCGACCTTTTCTTCAAGCTAGAAATCAACATGGTCAGCAATTTTTATTGCGTCCGATGGGACACTTAGGCTGGAGTTTTAATGCGTCATTTTTAATTTTATTGCATTAGGGACGCACATTTGTGTGTTATTGGAAGCCCTGTTGGCATACAGTAACATCCTGAGGTCTGTTTGGTCCCATATTAAAACTTTGCATACATTGTTTTCCTGAGATATATTTGGTCCCAGATTTAAACACGTCATACAGTATTATCCTGAGGTTTGTTTGGTCCCAAATTAAAACTTGTCATACAGTATTATCCTGAGGTTTGTTTGGTCCCAAATTAAAACTTGTCAGACAGTATCATCCTGAGGTCTGTTTGATCGTAAATTAAAACTTGTCATACAGTATCATCCTGAGGTCTCTTTGGTCCTAAATTAAAACTTTGTTGACTAGCCCATTAAGATTGATTAAATGGTTGGTAAAGTACTTGGCCATGGGAATGTAGTTTCAAAAGTTACTGGCATAAGTGCTATATATGGGCAAGGGTCAAATCAATAAATCAATAAATTCACAGCTATGCGTTGTGTTTGTTGAAAGGCAATTGATGTTAGATCAGTGTGTGAAAGTGGACTAAAGTCCCATACCATGGACCGTGACAGGAGAGAAAACACAAAAAGAATGAAATATTAAATGAATTTAGAATATTTTTGTTGTAGTTTCAACATGAAAAACTTGGGCAAATAAGGCAACTAACTCCTAAATTGATGTAGATAATCGCACCCCTATTCCTCCCACTCACCTCAAGTCCTCTCAGCTACATTGTCTTAATCAAAACTAGTTATATCACAAGAAAATATTTGTAAAAATTTGTTATTCTTAAATCTGATATTTTGTGGACTCTATACATCATTATCAATATTCTTTGTAAGTTTAGATGCAGTTAATTACAGTGCATGAAAATTAAATTTTCCAGGAAAAGTCATAGATAAGTGCTTGAATTTTTGAATGAATTGTCTGTACAAACCATGTCTTTAGCAAATGAAATAAAATAGTTGTGGGGATTATTTCCAAACTGAATTTAAAGTTATACAAACCATAATTGGTATTTAAAAACCCATGAATAAACAATATCATAATGGATGAAATTTAAAATTCATCAGTTTCTATTATGTCATGCTGTTATGACAGTTCACTTGCAAATTAAGTTCTTTCATCCACTTAGTGAAAACTGTTGGAAATATCAATGAAAAATTGCAGGAATTTCAGCTTATTTATTAACAAGAAATAGATATACATAAGCAATATTTTGTTGAAAGACTTCTCTTTGTCTTTTCTTTTACAGGTTATGAAGCAATGAGTCTGTTTCTGAACAGAACCAACCGACCCATCATGTTTTCTTGTAGCTGGCCAGCCTGTACAGGATTTAATGTAATTGTTTATGAAGTTGTTTAAGCATTGTGCATCTAAATGTGGCTGTATTGTCTCATTTTAGAGGACACAAATAAATCATTGTTTCCACTGACAGAATCATGAAATAAATTTCTTCTCATACATCAGTATACACTAAATGTATCTGAACAGTAACATCTTTGGTGACAATCAAACATTTTGAAGTAGCATTACAATAAAACATTCATTAACCATAATAATAAGAAATTTGTCTTTCTGCAGGATACTTACATATAGGAAGTGTAGACTAAATCTACCCTTTATTTTTTTATGTTATTTTTTGTATCAAGTTAGTACATCATTCCCTCAATATAATGCCCTTCATTATAAGACAGTTCTTGTTATATTGCATGGTTATGAATCCCATTTCATTAAGTGTTAGTAAATATGTATGCATATGCATACTACCATGTCTCCCAACATGTTTTTACTTTTTACAACAATAGTAGTTAGAGCATCTGCCTCGGATGAGGGAGGTCGTGGGTTCGAACCCCAGCCGAGTCATACCAAATATTTATAAAAAAATGGTACTAGCAGCTGCCTTGCTAGGTGCTCAGCATGAAGAGGTTAGTGCTTGGGCTGGTCGGCCTGGTGTCAGGATAATGTGACTTTTTTGGGACATCATGCCATTGTCTGCGGCATGATGTCCCAGTGCTAGACATCACTATAAACTGTCACACTGCAGACATCATAGCAATATGACTGAAAGATTGTTAAAGCTGCGTTAAAATTTCAAAACAAACAATAATGTACATGTATCTGTAACTGAAGTTCATTCTGATTTTCAGATCACAGTGCTAACACGGAAAAGAATAACAGAAATCAGAAACACAGTTGAATATAATCTCATACAGTTACAATAACAATGGCCTTAAGAAAATATATATTATATTTTTAAGTTGATAATATGGATTTACTTTTCATAAGTACCATGTTCATTAATCATGGTAATAATATGGAATTTGCTGTACATAAATATGACGTTAATGATAAAAATACATTAATTAATCATGACTAAACACTCGTAACAGTCTGATCCAAGGCATTCTGTAGTCAAAACCAACATAATCATCAATTAACAATCAGTGGTGACTTGAGGTGATAAAAGTTATTAGTTGAAACATACGATTATTGGACCCATTTAATCCAGATATTTCCTTTCACAGTTCTACTTTTGGGCAAAATTTGATCATCCAGATGACAATTATTTGATGAAATTTGTGTCCCCATTATGGATCTGGATAATTGAGGTTCTACTGTACAGTGCATTTTGTTGTAAATTAGTTGCACTATAAGGCAGTATACTCTGGCCTGCATAGACATCATTATAGTGAGGGAGTCCTGTATTTGACAAAAATACAGTAAAAGTTAACACAAACATAATTCATTGAAATACTCATCTTCATTTGAATGTCTCACCTTGTCCTGGTATAATATATTGTCATATCTTGGAAAACTTGAAATTACCAAAGACTCTGACAAACAGTTTGGTCTTACTGCATTCGGACTTTTAGAAATTCTCCTGTTCTGAGCTTATCAATACAATAAAAATGTTACAGCTGCATGTTTTACTCTTGACAGACAGATTATGACAGTGTTGCAAAGCACTGCAACACATGGAGGAACTACAAGGATCTAAGAGATGATTGGGGTACAGTCTATGATGTCATTGATTACTATGGCAACGACTCAGTTGGATTCAGCTATGTAGCTGGTCCAGGAAACTGGAATGACCCAGATCAGGTAAGTTAAACAGTGAACAGAACAAATTTAGTTCTGCATCTCAGATGGCAGTCTAAATCACATATAATATAACCATCCTTATGAGGTCTACAGTAAAATTCTTGGCACAGCACAGACAGCTATAATTTCATTATAGTTGCCCAAACTATTATGTAAAATATTAAAAATAGTATGAAAAAAAAAGAAAAATGGAACTATCGTCTATTAAAAATGATTAAGGTCAAGTTTGACTTGCCTCAACAAAGTATAGGATAGCCATTGTACAATCCCAGATGTTGGCATTGTTGTCAGCACATAAATGTATATACGTATGCACAGCCTCACTGAAGCTCAATCATTGTTTCTTCCTGACTCCTTGGCAATAGTTTGGAATGGTTTTCATAGCACCAGTCCTCTAGGGAGTGGGCTAAGGGGCTAACTTTGTACATGTACAGTATATATACATATTTGGTTAAGTTTTTGTGTTGAGCTTATGACCACATTTCTCATTGGAACACATTCCCTGATCACATTTACATTTGGAAGAAGCTCCGATTCCTCTCAAATTCAGCAATCATAGAGGTGATAAATATGAGTCTTTCCCATCTACATTCCATTTTGACAAAGCAAGAAACTCTTCCCCTTACTACCCTTACCACCCCTAGTTTGCAATGGTTCTTTACTAGTTTTTTGGTTCTACTGATACGAGTCACATCATATGTTCACCTCTCAAGGAATCTAAATCAATCTTATCGATCTTACAACCATCTTTCGGCACTTTTGGTAGGGTATTAATGATAAAGGTTTATACTAAATGTTGCAGTCATTATTTTTTAAAATTTACTGATATTTATGTGATTTTGTTGCAATCATGGACTTCGTGTTTTTGTAATAACACTTCTGACCTCATTCTCCAACACTGTATAGTTTGTACCCATTGTTGGTTGTGTTAGAATACACTAGTTTAGGTATTTATTTTCTTGTTTAGTAACAAGTATTGCTTCTTTGTTCAGGTTGTTATTTTAAGTAAATTATTTTGTCCTTTCAAAAAATTTACCTGTATTTTGACAAAATGCACAAAATGTAAAATGTTTAAAGTCAGTGAAGACCCACGTCACTTGTCTAGCGTGTACTAAAGTTTTGTTCATGACTACATGCAGTGTGTGCGAGGTATGGTGAGAAAAGTTATGGGTTGCTGTGTTAGGACTAGGTTCTAACATTAAAGAGAGGTGGAGTAGCTCCAGGGTGATGGAATGCAACATTTTAAGTTTACGCCTTAAGACATTGTCATTAGTCAGCATTGTGGAGGACACATTGATGGTATGGTATATACTTGAGTGTAAGCTGTCCCCCGAAACTGAATAGGTATTAACATTATTAAGTGCATCACCTGTGCATAAGTCAACCTACAAGTCCGAGATGACATCAGAAGATATATGTGGTAAGTTCTAAATTCACTTATTTAGGCAGACTTAAATTAGCAAAATTATGTGTATACATCTCTTGGGCTTGGTATATATGATTATTACAATCGGGGTTGGTATGTATGATTATTACATTGGGGTTGGTATGTATGATTATTACAGTGGGGTTGTTATGTATGATTATTACATTAGGGTTGGTATGTATGATTATTACATCAGGATTGGTATGTATGATCATTACATTGGGGTTGTTGCATATGATTATTACATCTGGGTTTGTATGTATGATTGTTACATCAGGGTTGGTATGTATGATTATTACATTGGGGATGGTATGTGTGATTATTACATTAGGGTTGGTATGTATGATTATTACATCAGGATTGGTATGTATGATTATTACATTGGGGTTGTTGCGTATGATTATTACATCTGGGTTTGTATGTATGATTGTTACATCAGGGTTGGTATGTATGATTATTACATTGGGGATGGTATGTGTGATTATTACATCAGGATTGGGATGTATGATTATTACAGCGGGGTTGGCATGTATGATTATTACATGGAAATGTTACAAGTTAATATAATTTGTATAATATTATTTCATTTTCTTTTTTCTTATTGTTTCTGCCTTATTCAGATTCTTGTATAATTGGATTGAACGATGAAGAAAACTGAGCATTCCTGGGTTGCTATAACAGTACCTTTCCCTTTGACTATAGTTAATTATTGTTTCTTTATGCGTTATTGCATTAGAATTTTGTATCATTGCACCAGTAATTACATTTCAATTTTTCCTTGAAATTGTAAATACCTAACTCAGTAAAATGTGCTTCCAGCATGACAACAATGAACAACAATAGTGTTTGGTTCAGTGCTAGCATTTAGACTAGTGAGCATATTTACATAATGGTGCTACTGCATGCACGTTGAAGGTTGGAGCTTGCACTGAATGAAGTACATCCCACTGAATTAAATACATCCCCTCTGGATCGAATCATAGGCACCATTGCACTAAACTTAAATAATATCTCCAAAATACAATAATGAAGTTTCAGAAATATAATGCTTCAAAATTATTGCATTGAGTTGTAGTTTGCTTTGATGTAAGCAACCTTACACCCGATTTTACCCAGCTATGATAAACTTGCTAATATTACAGAGTAAAAGGCAGTTACAGATCAAAGTACTGGTATACCCACCAGTCAAAATGCCCTCTTAACCCAAGCCAGTTTCAGGGTTTTAACGATTAACTGGTCTGGATTGCTGTCGGAAAAAACAGACAGATCCAAAAATTATAAACAAAGAAGATGCTGAAACAACCAGCTTTCCAGTTTGTGGAAAATTATGATTTTATTGAGCCAAAACAAAAAACTTAAATAGATCGATGATGATCATAGTGGATCTATATTAAGAATTGTAGCCTTTATAATTACCATTCATTAATGAATATATGACAGTTAGGTGAATAGATGCTGGTTATAAGCCTTGCACAATTAAATGTGTGTACCTTTTCATAAAGTTTACCTCAATTTTTAGGATTGGTTATATCACTGGAAAAATTGCAACTCATGAGCACATGGATCAATGTAAATGAAACAACTATGTATGTTTAGCTGAAATGCAGTCTGGAAAAATGCAAAGAATGCAATTTGGTAGAAACAGTGAATAAAGCAAAATCTGCATCTGATATTTTTTGGAATAAAGGATATAAATGATGCTATGCGTGATTTGCACTGGATAAGTACTATTCTTTATAGCACAGACTTGTCTCCTGGGTATTCTCAAACTGGCCTGTGAATTATGAAATTGTTATTTACCTTTATTTAATGTCATGTTGGAGAAATCAGAAGATATGCACATGCAAAGTGTTGGGTCACTGAAAATATATTTTTTTACATGTGCATAAGTCATAGGACAAGGAAAAAATTATTTTCTCGTGTCCCAAGATTTACAACTATTATGGCAGTCAACAAAGAAACTTAAAAATTTTAAAGTTTAGACCTTGGCCCATGGATAAGGCAGCACTTTAATAAATAAATCCCAATTAATTACGTTTTTTTTATCAAGTGAAATGTGTGTTTTAGTTATATCTTTAAGTTCGGTTTAAGTGTAATGATCATAAATACAATGTGCCCTATTGTATTTCAATGTGAAAATATGTCAATTTTGCACTGAATTATAAGCTGACCTCCTTGTATTACCATGTTAATTATGTCTTTTGTATCAAATAAATGTGGTGGACTAATTGAAAACCTAAAAGGCATGCAAATCCAACCAGCATAAAAGCTAATGGCCATGGTTTAGTGTCAGGTCAACTCATTTCAAGTGATCAATCAAATGCGTTAAAATTTGTTTGGAGAACATAATATTATTAAACTGCCTTAAAGTAGCATACTCATTCACAAATGTGATCAACAATAGTTAGACAACCAATCAAAATGAATACTTGGTTGTGTAAAATTCTGTTTCACAGGTACATTTTATTAATGAAAAGCTAGTTTCAGAGTTTGTAGTTAATTTGTAATTCCTGAATTGGCACTCTGAGATTTCCTCACGGATGAGAAGTTTCACTATTGCTTTGAAATCATGGCATCAATATTATATTATAGAACAATAAAAAAAATGACTTTCAGCAGTGATGGCTGTTTTATGAACTAAATGTATCATTTTTAAAAAAATAACAGGAATCTTGTTTGATTGTAAATTTGAATCATTAAATAGTCTGGTTCCCTGCTTAGTAGGCTCATTGAGTTGCATTCCACAAGAGTAGAGAGCAAAGCAGGGAGCATGCAGATCAGGGAACAAGACCATTCAACAACAACATAAAGCAGTGATGTAATACACAATGTTTTAACATACATGTGAAGGTTGTTGAAACCAGCTGGAATAATGTTAACTATCTCTCATGGTTGGACATCTTGAAAAGAAAGGTCATTTTTACATAAAAATGAATAACTTCGTTAGAAAAAGCACTTTATTGACAATTATTTCCAACACGATTTTAAAACAAGTATTCAGCCATTCAACAGACTAGTTCGCTTCTCCCCCCATGGTTTTCTCGATGTCCAGCGAGGATGGTATCATTTCATATTGTTATAAAGGTCCCATGATAACTCGCACCCTCGCTTATAGTGTGGTCTATGTTTTGGGGCCCCATTGTGCATGAATTATTGACGGAGAGGCGTACTGAGTCAGGATTTATGAGAGATTGACATCCTTATTCCAGTCTGCCCAGTGGGTATAAGCAGCCCCACATTTTGAAGCCTAGCCCTAGGGCCTGTAGGTCATGGCTCATAATGTATTTTCTGGACGTGGATAAGCCATATATCCACCAGTCCAGTCAGTATAAAAAATTTCTGGCTTCCATCCAGCCATTTCAGCAGCCAGGTTGACCATACTCAACAGTCGGTGACTGGGAATCAATCACTTCAGTGAGCTGTGCTGTATACCAGCTGGTTGCTCATGGTTATCAGAATCTCTTGAACCAGTCCCTCCATTTCATTGTGCAGTTAAGCAAGGTGTTAGCTCAACTAGTTGTCCAGTCAATTAATCATGCTGGCTGTCCAGCTAAGAGCAGTGTTAACTGCCCAGCCAATAAGCATTTTGTCCATCCAGTCAAAAGCTGAACCAACCAATTATGACGATTACTTGCATTTCTTGACTACAAGACAAACCTTGGCACTTGCCCAGTCTCTGATGCAACTGCTGGAACAAATCTTTATGGCTTATGCCCTTGGGAGATATCAGATAGTTCCTTGCCCTGTGAGATGTTTTATTCTGATGCTGACAATACTGGGATGAGGACAACCTCCTCACTGAGTGTGGGGATAACCTTTCAGATTAACCCTGTGCCAATCCTGCTGTGGAGTGTATGGAATACAGCTTTAAAGTGGCCATGGAGGAAATTTACAGAGTGCAGCAGATTTCCAAGTGTCCAGCCCCATCACCTGTAAGCCAGGCCTATAAGGTCAAAACTTCAGTCGTTTTGGAAGACAAAGATCATTCATTTTTCCATCTTCTACAGTCAGCAAAGGTGTAAGAAATTTCAGACCACCTGACTGATCAAATATAGAACCCAGGCAATTCCAAAGCTTTCTTTGCATAAAAACTAACTACCTGCATGACTTGTGCCATGGTGGTATTGAATACATTGACTGATATTCAGCACCGGGCTCCCTTCCTTGGATAAAAACATCAATATGACCAGCACTTTGTTTCACAAATTGATAAGAAATGTGATTGCTATCTCTTCAGTTCTAGATTTAGCATCTTTGACTTTTTTTTGACTGACATAAAAAGATTGCCAAGCTGATTAACAGGGCCTCACATCACACAGTGTTGAATGTCATGACAGTGTTGAATGCCATGACAGCATCAGCCAGTTTTGGTCTCATGAGACAGGACACCTGCCTGTGCTTGGCTGCCCTAAAACCACATTACGCCTTGGCTCTGTGTTTGGCAGTATGGAAAGTATTTCCAGAACTGCAACTTCAGCTTGCCTTTGCCCTGGTTCCTGTGTTCAGACAGAATCAGTTTCAGCTGCAATGCAGCTAAAGGTTAAGAGGCTGAATAACACTCAAATAGCAACAATTGAGGAATTCCTTTACAGAATCCCCAACCAGAAATTATGGACACCAGCTTGTATGGTTGCAGAACCCATATTTTGCCCAGATTTTACACAGTAAGTGGCAGATTGGACTGTAAGAGTTGCCTCTCCATATGAACGTTCTAGAAAATGAAAGCCATAATAAACTTATTCATTTCTGGTAGAAACAAATATACTGAAAGGTAGTCCTTGTTATGTTGGACAAGTCTGTGTTGGTGGCCTACTTCCTTAAATGGGGGTGGGGGTGGTGGGGGCCAAAATCATCAGATCTGTGTGTACTGGTTTGGGAATTTCTCTGCTGGTGTGATCAGATTATTATCTCTGACCAGATCAGACCTATCCCAGGCACGCTTAATGTCCAAGCCAATTCATTGTCAAGAGTGGACCAGACATTTCACACGGTATGGTCCATCCATCCAGTGATCTTCTGATTGAATGGTCCATCCATCCAGTTCACACGGTATGGTCCATCCATCCAGTTCACAAGGTATGGTCCATCCATCCAGTGATCTTCTGATTGATTTGTGTACTTAGAGGCCACCTATGATAGGTTTCTTTACAATGTGCTGGAATCACAAAATGCCTACCTTCATTTCATCAGTCCTGGACACTGAGGCACAGGCTTTGGATGCACTATCAATCACCTTTGAGGGGTTTTGGGGCTATGCCATGGTCATGGTAACAAAAGTAATTGAAACAGTGAGGGAATGAAAATACAAAGTGATTCTGATAGCCCCTCTAGCTTTGCAGAAACTGAATCTGGTATTTCCAGTGGCTCCATCCCAGACCATTAACAGATAGATCTATGGCTAAGGTCAGCATTGCCATAGAACACCCCTTTCACTGGATTTGCCCGTGATTTACTTGGTGAGAAATAAAGTCATTGCTTACCTCCTTTTTCTAAAACAGGCATCTGTGTCGCTGATTTTTTGACCACCAATGGTGCTGTTCTCTTATTAGGATTTAGCTTTACTCTCATACAGGGAAGAATACTGATTCTGTCCAGGGTAACCGTTAAAGCGGTAGGATGCTTAACATAACCTCACACTGTTATCAATCATCCTAATGTTTATATGATCATGGAATGTATTTAAAGGAGAAAGGAAATCTTTTAGTAAATTATGTTTATCAGAGAATACTTACCTGTTGACATTACTTATGAATCCTCCCACACCTCCCCACAAATGTGATGTATTACTCAAGTAAATCCAGTTAACTACTGTAACTGCCTAGTGTGGGTAAGGGGAGGTAAAGGGTAGGATTGGGAAGAGTATATTCCCTTTGTCAGTATGGAATAAGGATGGAAAAGACTACTTTTTTTTTCATCTAATGTACTCACTAAATTTGGTTTTTGCATTCTGTATAGATTGAGTTACACATGAAATCACTCAAATTTGTGTGATGGTACACCTTAATGAAATATTTACCCTCATCACAAAAAAGGTCAGTGACCCTTAGTTCATGCTTCACTGACTTTCAGTAAGTTGTATTTTAAGTCTTTGTCCTAAGCTTTGAATCATCAAACTAGATGACTGCATGCATTGCTTTAAGTACTACACCCAACAAATAAGCTCACTGTGACCTATATTTCACACTTTACTGGCTTAAGTTTTGCTTATGACCATATGGGTTTTTTTTAATCCTCTATACATATTATTATACCTAACATCATGAAGCTTGGTAGGGTATGGATTTTGATGAGAACAACCCCCCACCCCATTACAGAAGTAGGTCAGAAAGTTAGTACGCAATATAGTTGCCATGGCTGTGATGTTGGACTTTCATCTCTGTTACTATCTTCCGACAGACAGAACATAGTTATCTTCTCTCACTTCGAATACCAATGGACATACATGGGAGTCAGTCTCAAGAATGGTCTGAGTACTGAACAGAGCCACTCAACACACTTTGGCCAAGCCTGTAACTGCAGCTACAATTTATAATTGGCAGAACACAACTCTGTTCTCTGTCTGCACCAATCAGCCAAAATAAGAACCCAGCATTTATCCTCTAACCTTCTGTTTAATGTCCAGATGGAAGACATCTGCAAACAGTCCATCAAGGAGACATATTTCCTTCCCTCCCACAACCACGGCATCGATACAGTGACTGTACGGGAAATTTACAAAAGGGCCCAAGGGCCACTTATTGGACATGAACCTCTGAAAACTGTCTTATCGAAGCTCCACCCAGCAAAAGCTGCAGTTCTTGCATACCAAAGTGGATATAGCTCCCAATATATCCTATCATTCATTCGACTTTTCTTGGTCCCAAAGGCAGATGGTACTCTGCATCTGGTCATCAACCTGAGCTCCCTCATTCAATTCATCTATACCCCTTGGTTCTCAATGCAAACATGACAGCACATTTTGGATGCCATCCTTGAAGGATTTGCCATCAGTGTGGTCTTAAATTTCACATACCTTCATGTCCCTATTCACAAGGCAGGACATTCCTGTGATTCACCTACAGCATCGTATACCAGTTCAGGGCACATTGGCCCTCTGTGCCTTCACTTGTCTGATGAATCGAGTAATGGCGCATGTCTGGACCTTTTCTATGGCAGAAAAATTAAGTTACCAGGATGACATCCTGCAGAAACATCAGTGAATTAGATCTAACATGACATGATAACGCGTGTTACCAATCTGGACTTCTCATCAACAAGGAAAAATGTGACCTAGTATCATCACAACAATTTGTTCAGCAAGATATGGAGTTAAATACACAGGCAACAGATTTTGTCTCCCTCCGGATCCAGGATTGAAATCCAAACCATGGTAGCATCTTTAATTTCAAGGTATTCTATCCACTGGGAATTTCTTCGCCAACTATTATGCTTGCTCAGTGTGGCAGCAGACCTCATGATCTTAGGTCACCTTCCTATGCACCCATTGTAGATGATTCTTCTACCCAAATGGAGACCTAAAGTTTGCCCACTGGACCATCCTCTCACCATTTGCACACAATTGAGGCATCATCTGCAGAATTGGGGCAACCTAACTTGGCCCACGGTGGGCATACATCTACCAGTACAACTGCCCGAGATTACAGTATATACCGATGCAAGTATGGAAGGCTTGGGAGCCCACTTATTACCATCCTTTTGTGAAGCCAGTGGTGCATGCTGTCCACAGGAATGACATCTTCATATTAATAAATTCTGGTGATGATGGTCATTGTGAAAGCCTTTCATTGGTGGCAGGAACATTTACATGGCAAGGGAGTTCTCATTCTGTCTGACAACTCTACAGTGGTGACTTATCCCAGATGGCAAGGAGGAACCAAGTCCTACAGTGGTGACTTATCTCAAATGACAAGGAGGAACCAAGTCCTACGACCATTGTGTTTTGATGTGGGACTTGGTAAAGCGGTGTTGTCAACAATAAATCCATGTACAAGTTTGCCATATCCCAGGACTGCTAACGTACTGGCTGAACCTTTGTCCCAGAATAATCAACTAATGCAGACAGAATGGTCTCTTCATCCCTAAGTTTTCATTCAGATATGTACCTGGTGGGACCAACTGTTGGTGGGCCTGTTTGCGAGAAGGTGGAATACCAACTCCAATCGTTCGTATCTCCAGTGCTGGACTCAAAACCCGGGCAGTTGACACGCTATCTATAGATTGGAAATGGCCTGGAAGCATACACCTGCCCACCAACAACTCTGATTTGAAAAAGTGATACAGAAAACAAGAGAATCATAGTGTCGCTTTATCCTCATTGCACCACTCGGGTGGGAGAAGTCTTGGATCAACAACCTTTTCAATCTTCCAACAGGAACTCCTTTGAGACTTCGGACTTTCCCTCATCTACTCAAAGACCCATGATGGCAGTTGTTTCATTCCTACTCAGAGCATGGAACCTGCACACCTGGATCATATGAAACAGGCCCTCAGAAATAAACAATTTTCACAACCAGTCATGGAGAGAATCGCTCTAGCAAGAAGGTCCTCCACTCTGAAAGAAGGCAAATGGCACGTTTTCACCCAGTGGTGCACAAACAAACACATCATACCTCTCAAGGCATCTATACTGCACATAGCTAACTTCCTGTGGCTCTTCATAGAGAGAAAGTTTGTGCTGAGTACGATAAAAGGTTACTGCTCCACGATCACTGACACCCTTTGTCGTCATGGAAGAGACAATATTGGACAAAACAAGGACTTACCTGACCTACTCTCCAAGTTTGGTTTGGAACCTATCTTGGGTATTAACTGGCTGAACAAGACATATTTGAACCACTTTCAAAGGCATCTCTGGTGCACCTTTTATCCAAGATCTGCTTCCTCATGGCTTTAGTGACTGCAGGCAGAACTAGCGAAATACCTGTTCTATTAGCAGACCCAAATTATATGCAGTTCCGACAGGACGGGTCAGTCTTACTCATGATGGCAGTCTCTTTCATTGCCAAGAACCGGCTTCCTTTTACTGGTAACGAGACTTTTGTAAGGAAACCTCTGTCTGGTCTGGACACATCAGTCGAAGGTCACGTTAAAGTTCCAGTTGGATTTTGAGTGGTACCTTAATAGAACAGAGCCTTTGCATCGAGGGAGATCACACCTCTTTCTATTTCTCAAGACAGGACAGGAGGATATATCAAAACCTATTATCTCATCCGGGATTAAGTGGGTTTTTCGCTTGGCACATAGAGAAATAATCCCAGCTCAAATGAATTTATTATGCACTTCAGCTCACAAGGTTAGAGCAGTTGCCATCAGCCTAGCTTTGGACTGGAACTGTTCACAAACTGACATCATCTGAGTTGTGGATGGAGATCAGAGCACACATTCTGTTGCTTTTATCTCCAAGATCTGTCATCCCAAACAGCCCAATACGATATGGTAGGACCTATATCCACAGCTGAATAGGTCACCCTTCTAGGTCAATTGACAGCGTCTTAAGATGCAGCATCACGACTTATGTTGGATTTGTGGGGGTGGGTGGGGAATTTTTTCCTATTTGAAGCTGCATCTTGACAGATGAGTCCCCTCCAGTCAGGTTACCTAGAAGCTGTCTCACATACCTTAGGGACTGATGTGGAAGCCATCTTGAAAATCTTGTTATTGCTGCTTCTCCTGGACAGATAAGTAATGTCAGCATGATGTTTCATCAGAAGACTTCTCATGATGTCTTGTTGTCCTAAATGAAAATAAAATTCCACTTGGACAACTAATATGGATGCCACAGCAGTCATGTTGATAGTCTAGTTATTACTTTGGCTGAATGGATGCCACAGAGGCAATCTTGTAAAGCTTATTGCTTCTCCTGAATGGATGGTCATATCAACATGGGATTTTCATTTAAAGCACTTTATGATGTCTAGCTGGTTCTAAATGAAACTGGTGCCTGTTTGATATCCAGTATGGCTGCCATGGTAGCCATCTTAAAAATTGAGCCATCTGATCAAATGAAATTTAAATCAAACTTAAAATCAGCCAATCACATTTCTTACGATCACACGTAATTGTAGATATATTGGTATTTTCTTTGCATATGCTCATTTTGAGTTTAATTTTGCAAGTACTGTATGCCATATTATTATGTATAGCACAGTACAGAGTAAAAGGGCATTAATTTCATTTGGGATTTACCAGTGAAAGAAAGTAATGTTCTTGTCAGTATGTTTTGAATACTTTTTGATTTTGTAATTATTTAAAGAAAATAAAAAATAATATTTCACCATACAATAACTGTTACTTGCTATTCATTTTTCAAGGTGTTTCAACTCTAGGTCCCAAACATCTCTGTTGTTTCAGCATTTGTTTCAAACTAACAAAGTACATCTGATCCTTTTTTGAAATATATGGAGGTTGGGTGGATCATTATTTAGTTAGTTGAAGCACATTTGCACATACCCAAAAGCTAATTAGAGTGCTTGCTTCCAGAGGTATGTAAATATTTGGTGGATTAGATACAGACTTAACTAACATTATTATACCATGACATTTTCTTTACTGTTTACAGCTTATAATTGGAGACTTTGGTTTGAGTTATGACCAGCAGAGGGTTCAGATGGGAATGTGGGCAATGATGGCATCTCCACTCTTCATGTCTGTAGACCTACGCAACATAAATTCACAGTCCAAAGCACTCCTACTTCACAAGGGATTATTAGCCATAAACCAGGATTATCTGGGAAAAATGGGGAGACGAGTTTGGAAGGTTGGCCAGAAAAAGACTTTGACATTCTAATAATTTTACCATGTTTAAATTTGTCTTAGAAAAGCTATATTTTCACTTTGATGTATATTATTTAGTATATTTCTGTTTCTAATATTAATTACATCTGTTCATGTATAAAAAAAATGTCTCACCGTAGATTGTCAGGGGTTGAAAATTCACTTGTCCCACTTGAAATGGAAAGTGAAAATTTCTGGAAGTCAAGTAAATTCTCCAGTCACTTCCTCGATCATTTGAGTGCTGATTCAGGGCTGACAAGTGTTTCTATTTGATGAAAAGGTGAACAAGTACCATGGTAATTACCAGCAGAAAACCCCCACTGTAAACCAGTACACTGGTAATGCTGATTGCTGATAACAAACTGCAGTTATGCAAGAGCAGGTCTGGGTCTTCTCCATTTGCAGTTGCACTCAGCTTAAAATAGAGTATATATGATACTAATATCACGTTGTGGGACACGGAAATTCCATTAAATGGGTATAAATGATACTAATGTCATGTTGTGGGACATGGAAGTTCCACTGAATGGGTATATATGATACTAATGTCATATTGTTGGACATGGAAATCCACTGAATGGGTATATATGATACTAATATGTTGTTGTGGGACACGGAAATTCCACAGAATGGGTATAAATGATACTAATGTCATGTTGTGGGACATGAAACTCCCTTTGAATGGGTATGTATGATACTAGTCACATTGTGGGACACGGAAATTCCACTGAATGGGTATAAATGATACTAATGTCATGTTGTGGGACATGGAAATCCACTGAATGGGTATATATGATTCAAATATCTCGTTGTGGGACATGGAATTCCACTGAATGGGTATATATGATACTAATGTCATGTTGTGGGACACGGAAATTCCACTGAATGAGTATATATGATACTAATGTCATGTTGTGGGACATGGAATTCCCACTGAATGGGCATATATGATACTAATGTCATGTTGTGGGACATGGAAATTCCACTGAAAGGGTATATATGATACTAATGCCATGTTGTGGGACATGGAAAACCCACTGAAAGGGTATATATGATAGTAATGTCATGTTGTGGGGCATATAATTCCCACTGAATGGGTATATAGATACTAATGTCATGTTGTGGGACATAGATATCCCATTGAATGGGTATATATGATATTAATATGATACTAATGTCATGTTGTGGGACATGGAAATCCCACTGAATGGGTATATATGATACTAATGTCATGTTGTGGGACATAGACATCCCATTGAATGGGTATATATGATACTAATATGATACTAATGTCATGTGGGACATAGATATCCCACTGAATGGGTATATATGATACTATTGTCATGTTGTCGGACATGGAAATCCCACTGAATGGGTATATATGATACTAATGTCATGTTGTGGGACATGGAAATTCCACTGAAAGGGTATATATGATACTAATGTCATGTTGTGGGACATGGAAATCCAACTGAAAGGGTATATATGATACTAATGTCATGTTGTTGGACACAGAAATTCCACTGAAAGGGTATATATGATACTAATTTTATATTTTGGGGCATGGAAATCCCACTGAATGGATGTATATGATACTATTGTCATATAGTGGGATATGGAATTCCCACAATGGGTATATATGATACTAATATCAGGTTGTGGGACACAAATCCTACTGAATGGGTATATATGATACTAATGTAAAGTTGTGGGACATGGAAATCCACTAAATAGGTAAGTCATGGTCCTGCTTATGAATTATGATCCAAGAGTACATTTCCCTATGCCACACCAGTAAACACAATCAATTATTTTTCTCATATTTCTGAATGGAACAGTTTGGTTTTAAACACAGTGACACACCTTTGTTACATTAAGTGTTAAATGAACAGTCTAGATGAATATAAGGAACATTATATGAATTTATTTCCATTGATCAAGTCAGCATACACTCAGAAACATGGTTAAAATTCAGAAATATTTATATATAAATCTGGAAATTTATCTAATGGAAATGTAGCTGATGACCATGGTGTCATGCAAACTCTGAGAGCATAAAAACAAGATATAATAGAAATCTAGCAATCAAAACACTTTTGGATGCTGCCTGATGTAAGATACAAGTCATGTAACAGAAGATATATAAATATATATATTTGTTCCACATGGGAAAACAAAATACTACACATCATGGAATATGAGAAATTTTAACATGAATTTGATTTAGCATCCTTTACAGTGAAAAAGAAGTACCGTATATACTCACTTTTAAGTTGAATCCCACTGCAGACAACAAATCCTGATCTGCCATCACGTAAGTGTCTGTGCCATGGAACCTTATTTGTCAGTTTTGATTCTTTTCTTCAAAAAACAGGCAGATGTAGGATTCACTTTATCCATCTGTTCATCTGTTATTCATCCATCTTTCATCCCCATTTGGAGTAGCTCCTTTACTGCTCCAGAGCTTGGTAACTGTGGTCTACTTTACAGTATTTATTAAATATTGGTTTAAAATCAGTTCAGTGCTATAATGCCAATACCTTTTCACGTATTGCTACCAAAACTGGTTAAGTTCTACCTACATTCTTGGGTTTCTTGAAAATTGCTTTAAAACTGTCCGTTCTTCCAGTCCAGACTGCAGTGTTTATACTGCTACACATATCAACATCAAATTTACAGTTTGTGTACATCTTCGGAAGAGCATCATGGTGACCTATTTTTCGGGATTTTTTTAATCTTAATCAAATTATGCCCAAGTTTCTGTTCCAGTACCTTTTCACCTGTTACTATCAAACTTGCGATGAGTTCATCACACATCAAGATAGGATCACAGTGACCTCTTTTTAAACTTTTTGAACAGAACTAAAAAAGATAGTTTCAACACCATTTAACATATTGTCAATGAAATGTGCTAGGAAGGTGAACTGGGTGATTAAGTTTTGTTGCAAAACTAAAACTGGTTGGCTGCAACCTACTTTCTTTGTTTATTAAGTACTTTGAAATACACAGACTCCTGCCACAGAAGCAGGGATATTTTGTGTACCCCTTCTCATGAATCACTGGAATCTCTTGATTTTCCTCCAAATTTCTTACAGGATCGGGCAAACAATCTTGAAGTCTGGGTGAGACCATTAATGGGAATATATTTCTGGAGAGGAAGTTTTGCCTTTGCCTTCCTGAATAGCAACAATTATGGTGGACCTTTAAAGATTCAGAAATCCCTGAAGGAACTTGGTGCTAATAATACAGCTGGCTATGGTGTAACAGAAGTGTTTGAAGGAAAGGTTATTGGAAAATACATGCCATCTGATGTCCTTACTGTGGAAGTGAATCCAACAGGCATTTACCTAGTTACAGCCATTCCTCTTGCTGGTTAAATTACATTCCAGGATTCTTTTTTGGAATCAGTTATCTGAATTATTTCTTTTAAATAATTACTTTGTCCCAGAAATTGTTGTTAATTTTTATTTTATATTTGTAGATAAAGTTTCTTGACAAATCTTTTATGTCATTTTACATAGACTTGGATTAATACACGGATGTTTGATCATTGCAGTTCCTTTTGCTAATTCATACTAATTTTGTATAAAAAAATGACAAATTACTTGTATCAAAGTTGTTTCAGATATATCAAAGTTTAATTAAGTGTGCCGAATAGTAATTTTTAAGTATTACTTTAAAGTCTAATGACTTGGATTTATGAAGCAGTATAAGCAGTACGATGATTACGCACTTGTTGACAGGGTTTCCAATATTATCCTTTCCTTTAACAGACATTTTGTCCTTAAAATTACATTGGTCATGGGACAGTGATGATGTTTGTTATAAATACATTTGATCAGGTGCTAGTAGTTGTAATAATTGAGAAAACATTGATATATTCTGATATTATTGTGCCAGAAAATATATAATCATTATAGGTTACTGCATTTGTATGGGGAAAATATGAATGAGTTTTTTGGATAGATATACTGCATGACCTTGGGAGTGCAGTATATCAATCCGACAAAATGAGTTCATATTTTCCCATGCAAATGCAATAACCTTTTTATTATATACACATTTTGTTATTCTACCTCAGGCTTGATTATATAAACAAAAATACACTACAAGAAACGAAGTAACTGAATGTATGCTGTATTCAAAACTAAATACACAAGCACAGATTCATCATTACACAACAACATTATTAATGTGCACATAACTCCGCCCAGCTAAATTTGAACTTAGTCGCATGGTCTACATCACTTTCAAAAGAAATTGTTGTTTTTGTCTACTTGAAATTTTGAGTCATATTGTGAATAAATGCACATTGCAACAACTTTTCCATTTGGTCTTGAATTAATAGAGTTTGTTATTTTGGTCGATTCTACTAAATTTCATGATTATGGACTGGATTTATCTGTGTCAATTCTACATGAAGTAACATCTGATTTGTGTAGCAAGGGAGCAGCGTGTTGACTCATCTGCATGTGTGTTTCTGTTCTTGCATTGAATGTTTGGAATCCTAACGTGGGGAAAATATTAACTCCTTCAATTGTAATTATCAGAATGATGCTATGGAATATATTGTTCATTTCAGTTTTAGTGCATTAAGGAGGATGTTATTGCACTTGGAATTTAGTTGAAATTACAGTACAATTTCGAAATGTGTAATCAAACTTTGGAACCCTTGACATAGCTCATGTAATTCAAATTTGAAGAACTAAGAAAGTACATTTTGAGGAAATTCAGGATGTAAAACTAAGTATATTTTTTGCCATTCTTATTACCAGCTAAAGAAGACATGTTTATGCCTTGTCACTTGCATGCTATTTGTAGCCTCCCCAGCAATTTTATGACCTGTCTGGCATCTATTGCTAGCCTAAATCCGAAACATTGTATCAAAAAGTTAATGCGAAATATTGCAAAGCAGCTGGTATGTGGCAGTCAACGAAACAGCTGCTTTAGTTCATTCAGAAACAAATTTAATCAACCAAAATGTAAAGCGTCTTCTACATGAGTGTACATGATTTATTTACAAAATAGTTCCTAATACACTATACTACTATTGGGCACATGTGTGGTGCACGTGAGTGCAATATGAAGGCGTGCAATATGGTAATATATTGCACGCTTCTGACAATGTAAAGCTAATGAGACAAAAAGGAGCATGTAATAATGCAATTTTATGATTCCAGATTTTTCTGTTGCTTCAGTTTTAGTATTAGCCTTTAATTCTTTTTTTTACTCAACTGGTTATCGGCTGGAGGAGTTTATGTGACAGCCAATTTTCCATTCATCTGTTAGCACAGATGACAGCCAATTTTCCATTCATCTGTTAGCACAGATGACAGCCAATTTTCCATTCATCTGTTAGCACAGATGACAGCCAATTTTCCATTCATCTGTTAACACACATGACAGCCAATTTTCCATTCATCTGTTAGCACAGATGACAGCCAATTTTCCATTCATCTGTTAGCACAAATTTTTGATTGCTACTGCTCCTAAACTACTTTTAATGAAATCCAGTAAATAATTGGTCGGAAAAACGTGTATTGTCTTGGTTGCACATACAAAGTATTTGACAGCTCTGGAAACTTCATATAAAACCGAATCTGGCCTGGTCAAGAAACTTGACAGTGTGCTTCTAACAAGATCCCTAGGCTATATCCATACTGTAAGGAGATTTAGAGGCCATATCTGAATGGCCCTAGTGTTAATTAGTTTTCAGTAAAAATCCATTTGGTTGGTTAATTTCTTGTGGTCTGTCTAAAGTTCGAAATAATTCTCTGTTGGAAATTTGACAATAGTTTGGATCAGAGACAAGAATTCATTCTTACATAACATCAGATTTGACTTTTTCAAATTCTTCTTGCAGCATCAAGCGAAGTAGTTTCTAGCTGCGGACTTGAACTGTTTGTAAAATTTGTTGTTCTATTTGATTAAACAGATGAAATTTACCAGATCTCTATATGTTGAATATTTTTCAGATATCAAAGTTATTAACAGACATAAGGTTTGGTTTTTAATTTTTGATTATGGATCTAAGTTGGCATTATGCTCATGATATTTCACTTTGGAATCTGATGTGATGCATTAAACATAGCAGTGTGAAGAATAATGGAAAAGTCTCTATCTTGCTAAAGAAGTCAAGGCAACAACCAGAATTTGAGAAATCTTCTAAAAATACTGTAAATTTTCTTTTTAATATCAGTAATACCGAACCTGTTGTTATTGCATAATGATAATTTTCTGGGAGGAAAATACCCCGAATGTATGACAAAAATTTGTCCTCCCATTAGGATGAACCACACGAGTCCAGAAAACTGGATTTCTTCTGGGACACCCTCCACATCCATGCCCATGCATACTGCCCTTTAATTCTTTTACTAGTTGACATGTTGTAATGTTTACATTGTTTATGTAAAAGATTTGCTGTTGGTTCATGGGTCAGTAACAAAATTTTCTTTTTCTGTGATGAACATATTTATCATAAATGTCAGCCTAAGATTATACCCCGATCAAATTTTATGTTTATTTAAACTCTCATGAGAGTTGTTAGCATTTGTTTTGTACCATGGTGTTGAGCTTGTCATTTTATTTTTATTTTTCACTCCTTACCCAGGGCATTAGTGATTCAAATTTGATTGTGCATTTTACTAGCTAAGGGTTGGTATTTTGTTTGAATTTCCCAATCCTTGCATATTTTGTGGTCTACGAACTTGACTTTTTCCTTTTCATGTTCTGTCTAAATAATTTAATTCACATTGCCTTTATCATGAATTGTTCGGTTTTTATAATTGGTAAACAGGTTGCACACCACTTTTCATTCATTAAATGTGCTTGGTTTATCAGACATGGGTTCTTATAAATATTAGTTTTGGACAGGTTTCCTTGATTTTTTTTCCCTATTATTATTAGCAGTTGTAACCTACTGGTATTTTGTCAATTTGTTAGTCAAAAACTTTTGTTAAGCTTGGATGACATGAAAACATCCAAGTAAGGTGATGTCCAGCTGAATTTTTTTAATATTAGCATAGACTTAGTCCATGCTTTACCTTGTGTATGCATCTTTTGGCATACAAGTTTTTTTTTATTGTAAAATAAACACAAAAATATCTCTTTTGCTTTCTTGTGTAAGCAGGGTGTGGATAGATGTAGTCATAGGAAATTCCCCTGGGATACACCCCCCACCTGCTTATCTTGCACATAATGCATGAGAATAGATAGTTGTCCCATCAGCAGTCTATGGTTGGACATGGTTTGGGATCTTGCCAAGTGTGGACACATACCCATAAAGTGAGGAAGAAGGAACCTTCCTCATTTTCTTCAGAGTTTTCAGGGTTCTCGTTTCCTCTGTCCCTTAGGTCCCAAAGAAGGATTATAGCCAAGAATCTTTGGAGACTCTTAAGGTTAGTGGGCCCCTTCCTGATGGAAATTATAAACAGATGGAGAGTAACTCATGTCATATTGTTAGGGAGGGGCACTACCATCTTTTTACTGCCAAGACAGAGAGTCATGCCTCCATTCATGGAAGAGCAGCACCCTCTCTCATCCAGAAGGGCAGAGTAAGTCATGCCTCCCTGGAAGAGGGGAGCAACACCCTCTGTTGGTCCACAGCTTGATGTTGGCTGAAAGTGAGTTGTGTGTCCCCTTAAGGGTGCAGCAGCACCCTTTATGTCCCTGGGGCCTGTTGTCAGTGACATGATTGAGTTCCCCAGCTCAGATCAGTCTTATCAGATCTGGGGAAGGGTTTTCCTTCAGTCACCTGATGAAAAGATGCTGCCATGGCATGCAATTGTGCAAATCTCACAAAATTTGTATGAATTTGTGCACTGAGAGCAGTGATGCATGAGAACTCCCACAAATTAGTTTTAAGTTGCACATATGAAAATGTAATCTGTGCAGTATACAAGTTCTATTTAACCATTCACCCTTAAAGTGGTTGTCATGTCAGTAGAGGTATTGTAGTCCTGACATCCATCTTTTCTTCAGGAAGGCAACTGTTTACACATCTGGGTTCTTCAGCTTGACATGACTGGTTGTTAAGCTATATTTGATTGGCATATTATGCCCTGGAGCAAGCATTCTGTTTTAGTTTGAACCTTACATCAAGGAAGTTGTACAAATGCATGTTTAAAATACAGGCCTCCTAGGAAACCCAAAATGGCTGATTCCCGGCGTGGTTCATCTTCAGATGATGGTTTCATTCTGCAGATACTGGCTGATGATAGTGATGACAAAGATTTTTAAAGTTATGAAGTATATCAGAATATTGGAGCTGGGAAAGTGTTGATGGAGATAACAGTGAGAGTTTTTGAGCCTGAAAATGGTGTTAAATATGAGCCTGCAGTACATAAAGGATGGATAAAGATAGATGGCATGCCAGTCAACCCCCATTTCAGCAGTATTCCAAAACTAAAAGTAGAAAAGGCGGGATACCAAGCGTAATCAAAATACAGACAATTTAAAAGTAGACTGCAGTTTTGATTTCTTTGCTCAAACATTTAGCCCTGCAGGATCTTGTGCTAGTAAACTATACAGCTCTAATAGGGTGAAGATAAACTGAAAAAAAAATAAAACTCAAAAAATGAAAATAAGAAGTAAAGATATTTATATGATCAAAATACCTCTGTCTGAACAAGCAGACTATGGTATTAATGGACTTAAAACCCTAATACAGCATTATGGAACAGATGAAAAATCTGGCATAGTATTCAGTAAAGCACTCATTCAAGAAAGTGAAACTTTGGCAGAGCTTATGGCAGTGAAAAATTTTATTTTGGAGCAGAAGAACTCAAATGATAATACCTGTGAGCTGTGGAAAATTGTACATAACAACCATAAAGAACAGTTTCCCAACTTGCTGAAGCTGGCTAAGCCAGCTATGTATATGCCCTTTCAGACAGCAGATTGTCAAATGGGGGAGAGGGGTTCAGCACAGAGCAGTATTCATACACTGATATGGAACAGATTCAGCTCATAAATAATCAACAAATTCATGTTTATTCAACTAGATGCAACATCGTTCAAAGATTTTGATTACAGTAGAGCTCTAACAATGGAGCAGGAAGAAAAAGACAGTTATTGAAGTGTTAGGTAACTATAGAACTATAGCTATTTCCTCCTCTCCCTCCTTTTTGACTACTCCCCACTTATTTTGGTGACAAGGGGAGACCTTCCCGTTTTAGATAAAATCCTGGCAGCATCTCTGTTGATGAATCTTTGCCCAGTGACCAGTCATTTGTGCACCTACGGTACAATGATATACATGTAGATTCGGCAGAGTCCCCATCTCTCAAGACTGCCATTTCATCCTAGGGGGACCTGGGAATCAACTTGCAGGTGCCATATTAAGGATAGGGATTAGATCAGCATCCCCCTTTCCTATTATCTGTTTAAAACCCAGCCAGATGTGGGGCCTCCATCCACAGGGAAGGGACTGGTCCTTTCTGTACATGCAACCACAGTCTTCTGATCCTTGACTGCAATTTGGTTAGGTTGTGCTGGGAGCCATGAACCTACATTGTCTCATGAAGATGGGTCAAAAGAGAGGGAGTTGGATGGACCTTCTTCCCCAAAATGCTTTAGGTGGGTGGATAGTCACCCTCATCCACTGCTAAATACAGTCTGTTAAATCTGTGGTCCAAGTTCCTCTTACCCCTAAATCTCCCATGCAACAGAGAATCATTGCTTCTAGGAGAGAGGTTGAAGACATCTTTTCTGTCCTCGTTGATGCACGTGAGTTTGATACAGAATAGACATGTGGTATCCTTTCCCTTTGTAACCCCATCCCCCTGTCACTCCTCAGTTATGGTGGCAGAAGAGGAAGAGAGCTGGTTTTTTGATAAAGTTGTAAATCTGTGTCCCAAACCTTCAGGTTCTGGTGACTCCAGAATTCTATACGGTGTGAAAGAACTTCTCAACAAAGAAAGAACGTCTCAACAACTCCGTCTCTGGCTTCCCATCAGCAGACAGGCCCTAGAAGAGTGTGCCTCAGGGAGGAAGTTCATGTTCTGTTCCCCCTTTTCCAAAGACAAGGTGAACAGCCGTAGGGACTTGCTCACTATTCTGCAGAGCGTACCTCTTCCATTGGTTCCCATTGGTACCAGACTAAACCTCTTTTCTGAGGCTTGGTCTGGCATAATGGTCATTGGCTGGGTCCCTTCTATTGGCTTCGGTTTAGGGATCTTCCTTCTCTAGTAAGGTACCCCATTTTCTTCCACCAGTTAAATGTAGTGCACCAAAAAGAGGTTCACTCCTTTCTTTGGAAGGCTGCAGTAGAAATGGTTTTAAGTGACTAATCTCTGACATTCTATTCCGAGATTTTCCTGCTTCCTAAGGAAGCTGGAAAGTCCCACAGAGTCAGTCAGGAATGACATAAGACCTGGTGATTGGGTGGCCCTGATCAATCCTCAGGATGTGTACTTTCACATCCCTATTTTACATCCATACAGGAAGTACCTCTGGATTTGCTTGGATGGAGAGGTCTTCCAGTATCAGGCTCTGCCATTCAACCTAGCCACCACACCCAGATCTTTTACCAGGAACATGGAAGTAGTTACAGCCCATTTAAGGTCTTTAGGTTTCCAAATCCTCCAGGTATTTGATGATTGGTTGATCAACAATGGCCGGCTAGAGTCCCTCAGACAAGACCTGTCTCACTGTTGGTTCACTGTGACCAGGCTTGGCCTTTTAACAAGCTTTGTGAAATCAGAGCTCATTCCATCTCAAGATTTTGTCTCTGTTGGGATGAGTTTCCTCATAACAAAAGATTAGTCTGTGTCAGGACAGAGTTGAAAAGATCCACAGGGGCTCCCTCCTGCACAAAATCCCACAGAGCTGGCTCTAGTTTTACTTGAGACAGGGTACCAGTCAATGGTTTAAAGGTACAAAAGGTACTGTAGCACCATATCTCTGCCCTTGTCCTTCAAACTTTGTATTTAATTGGTGGACTGGTACAAAGACTTATGAACATGAAAAGCAGAATGTACTTCCTCTGAAACAGACAAGTATGATGGCTATAGTCAAAATATGGCAGCAGTAAAAAGAGACAATAATGCACAGCGATGTTGCCAGGCTGTGCAAGTGTGTTAATCATGCTAAACTGACTTATGTGATTTGAAATCAGCTATAGGCAAGAACTCAAGCAATGAAACCTGAACTCTGGCCCCCCCCCCAAAAGTGTGATGTGTGAATAATCTAAATGAAATTTGGCTGTATTTTTCTATTTACAAGACTGTCTTCTTTGGTCCTGATCACCAAGGTTTCTTTTTGTGTCTGGTGGCCTCTCCCGTTGATCACACTGCCTGACTGCACCACCAGAAATCCATTTGCTTCCTGAGGGGTTACTGCAAAGTTCCCTCTGTCAGGACTTATAACTTGAATCAAAATATTAAATGTATCAGTGGTACCGTCGCGACTTTTAATACTTATATCAATGGGCCTCCGATTGAAACATTGTTTTACAGGATCCGAGTGAGCTAGGATTCTTGCCCACCCATCCATGACAAGAAAATATTTGTCAGAAGAAGTTTCAATATAGATAGAATTTGGCTCCCAAATTAGTCATCAATTAAAGTGTTTGTAAGAGTATTTGTTACAGTTATGCCATATCCATTGTTTGTCTACTGTAACTTATGTACACATCATATGATGAAATAGCATGAAATTAACTGTACATAGTTCCTAACTACATCAATCAAAACTCTAGTTCTGCCTAATTTCTACATCTTCAGACTCCTGAAAAACTAGCAACACAGTTGAGTACACATTTGATTTTTTAACAATGTACAATAAAAGGATTATTTTAATCTTTCAAACCTAAACATTTGTTATTTCCTGGTTTCACACTTTAACTTAACATTATATTATATGTATTCAAGGCTTGGTTCTTTGTTCACATAAATAAATGTGGACAAGTGTTACCATGTCAATATGAAATTCAAACCATTTGACCAGGTTTTTCTTTAAAAGTTCAAGCTTTTGGCAATATATATTACATACATAGTCTTCAATTTGAGAAATTGCTATGATGTATATTTGGGTATTCATAATGGATCAACTTTAAATTCTTTGTCATTTAATATAGTTTTAAAAATTAATAATCTAAAGTTAAGCAAACCGTGGAAATAAATGTATAGAATGGAAAGTGGAACTTGTACTTTAGGGACTGAAGGAATGAACCTAATTTACCATTCGTTCCAAGTCTGTTCCATTTATTGAAATGGTTATCATTCTGTGAGACTCATTTACATTATGGAATATTTATGTTAGGATTCCTAACAAGCAGGCCGATAGGTTGGCATATTCTGTAGCAGTAGTATAGGGCAGATGTTGGAATGCATGCTACTGAGAATGAATTCAAAAAAGTCTCTTTGATTAAATCTTTATTTTGCCACATGATGGCCTTTGGTGTTTACAATTAGTACAAGCGTACAAAAAATAAATAAGAGCTGCTGTAATTTGTGATACAAAATGGCAGACTGAAATAATTTTAATGACAAACTTTTTGTATAAAATAAAAAAAATTCCAATGGAATGAGTTTTGTTCAGCATTAATCAAAACATGACATTTATTATTGGTGACAATGCCACCAATATCTGTGATAAAGAAGGAAAATTTTGCACAAAATCATGAAATCCATTAAAAAATAATTACATACGAAACAATATATGGATATGAAACACCAATACACACGACTGAGAAAATGAGTAATATGCTTGTATTAAATAAAACTGTACATATCAGCTTTAGTAAAGATCAGGAACTAGTACAAGTATTTTAACCAATGGTATGATTAATTCAGAAAATGAAAACTAAAAAACAACCATATCAAACAATTCACCTCACTCTTCATGTATACATGTACCTATCATACCTCACTTCAAGTTTATGAACAAACCAGAGCGTCATTTTGTATTTATTTTACAATGCCATCCTTGAAGCACAAGGTGATCATATGAATATGACAAACATAACAATGATTTTAGTGTGAACCAGAACAAAGTGGCCACAACTGAGAATACAACTGAGAATACTTTAGACATATGCAACATTCATTCTCTGCTCATACTTGGGATTGCAGAAAAATACCAGTGAGATCTTAGCAGGACCTGGCAGAATTAGTGATTATGTAATGAAAAAAGATTTCAATAGTAAATGTACAAAACAAACCGTGCTTACAAGCTTTTTTAAGCATGTTTAAAAAATGAGAAAAACTGTTGAAGAGAAGTGAATATTATATGGCAAATGAAATAACTTGTCAGATCTCTAATTTGTTTGATGTTGACCGATTTCATGCACATGGCCATGCTGATGTTTATTTCTGTGGAATGACATCTTTATGACCTTCTGTCATTATTTGAACTTTGGTATTATCCAAGGTTTTCTTTTAGTCCACCAGACTTTGGATAATGGAGAGTCTACTGTGTATATATATATATATATATACATATACATACACACACACACACACACACACACACACAAAATTCATAACATCATTTTAATAAATATATTCAAAACATTTAAACAAAGAAAGACTTAAATAAAGAATGGACAGAACTTTGAAACAGTAATTAGAATAACTTTAGAAATGTACAATATTTTTTCAAATATGACAAGCACCCACCTATATACCTCATAGACCTAAGTCTACATCTGTCATCACATTATGCACCAGATCAGGGTGTATGGTGGAACCCATCATGTAGACCCTAAATTTTCAACAATCATATGAAGACAGCTAAGAGTACACATTGTTTAGTCAGGCACTTATTATACATGAACAATAGGATCCAGCTATACATGTACAAATACAATCACACACATTAATATATATATATATATATATATATATATATATATATATAATGATTTGAGAAAACATTCCTTTGGAAAAAAATTGATATTCAATTCTGTGTATTTTGAAAAGGGCAATCTTTTATGACTACATATATTTTATTATTTATTCAAGGTTTTTGATAAAATGTTATTCATTCATCTGATACATCAATCATAAACACTTGCATTTTCATTTGCAGTTCACATGTAGTCTGTCAGCATAGGAATTTGTGTTGTTAACTAAGGTTACACTTAGCCTATCATTACATTAAAAATTTAGCTATGACTAGACTTACAAAATACATTTATTTAGAGCCAAAAGCCAAAACTGAAGTTAACCATGACAGGAAAAATAAATCAACTTGATAAACAAAAGAATGTAATGCATACACTAAGATGAACTGATGCAAAGATCTCTGACCATGTTACTTTTATCATTGTGTTGTGAGTTTTAATAAGTGACTTCGATAAAGAATCAAAGAACACGAATCTTAACGATGTCAATAGAATTAACTTGTCAAGACAAGGCAAATACATATTACAAGAAAAAGACCAAGACTTCATTGAGTCTGGTCATCACATATTACAACTCCAAATGATTTATTGGCAGGGCAGTAGCCAACGCACGGTATTAAAACCATTTAAGAACATTTCATTATGATGTTTTGCAGCAGGTTTTCACAACAGATATAGAAACAATACAAGCCTTAGAATCGACTTGGTATCCATGACTGCTTCCTTTAAAGACTGAATGGTTAATCATAATAGGGATTTCGGAAACCACAGTAGTGGTGACATGCACTTAAGTCTGGCTTATGGTTTGTTGGCATACAAATCTACCTATATACAGTTAAGGAAACTGGTTATCAGACTATTTTTTTCCATCACAATTTTGTGCCTCTCAGTTGGAAACAATCCGAACTCATCCTGCATACCCTACTCAGCAAACGGAGTTATGAAGTTCTGCAGTCTTTATATAATTTTATGATATGGACATCAATAACAGTGTTGAAACTAATATTTTGCAATAGAAATTCTGTTGTATTAAATTAGTGATGACATAATATTATCTGAAGGAATGTTTTCTCATGTTGTGACCAAGTCATGTGTGTGTGCATATATACACACACAATATATATATATAGATATTAGTTAATGTAACAGAAGATCCTTTGGAATCGAGAAATATACTGGAAAATGTCCAATAAAAAGATCAATGACAAAATGCACAAATCAGATGATGTGATTATTTTAAGTAAGAAATTAGTGTAAAGACTTTGAAGTTGTTTTAACTCAAACTTATTCATAAATACTGACCTATCTTGTACTCAAGATACACATTTATCAGCCTTGGTGCTTTGATAAATGGTACAAAGCAAATAGTTGCCTGTCTCATTTTACCATTCCAGGGATGGACAGAAGTAGTGAAATATTTCCATTTAAAAGCACAGTCAAAATGGAGAAGTCTATAATGGCAAGCAAATCCTACTTGTTCCTAAGTCTTTATCCAGCTACACTACTTGTAGCCTATCACAGCAGTACAATATCATCTGCCCAATGGACATCTGGGTGATATACAGTTTAGCATTTGTAGCCACATTTCAAGAATTAAAAAGAATGGTTTCAGCTTTTAAGCATATTGGTAATTATTCCAGCGCGATAGCACTTAAGATGCTTGTAATAAAGTCAGAATGTAGATATATAAGCTTTTCGACGTAAGATAAAAAACTGGTGAAGGGTGGGGAGCGGGTGTATATAGGAGATCAACAGCAATGGCCTCTTATGAAATGAATCTCTGACAACAGTCCAAA